>DWCF01002810.1:0-22257 GCA_018230265.1 Delias oraia | reverse complement strand
GAGTATAATAAATGTGATTTATATACATGTACTTAATCAAATTTTAATTATATTTTTCACCTTCACGCTTGGGACGTACGTACTGGATTGACGGGTTTAAACTTGATACAATTTTAATTACCTATGTATTTGCATACATTTGGTCGCAACCAAGTCTTGATTCATTGTTTAGCTGATGGTTTTTGTTTTTTTTTATATTTTATATATATAATTGGTGGCAAGTTGTCCTGCCTCCTTGGACACCCCCAGCCCTTGCAGAACCGCGGGTGCGTTGCCGGCCTTTATTGAAAATAACCCAGCAGCTGATTCCACAGAATGATGGTGCGCTGCACAAAATTCTTTAAAAACGCTCAGTTGTGGAACTACAAACTTCGAGGTGAGAGCGAAGAAACTTTGTATTCTGCCTCATGATCGATGTTGAAATTCAGCAGCGGGTATCTATCCAAACACCTTGTCCGAACATTCTCCGTGATAGATGCAGTAGAAGATGATGAGCGAAGCAACATCTGTACGCAACGCCAAAGAGTCGACGATTAACGGATAAATCGAATACTTAAGATAGTATGTAAAGCAAGTGTTGTTCGCACATCGTTGAGCACAACTCGCGAGAGAATAGGGTTGTATTAGACAAAAGCGGAGGTCGCGCCAGAGCGTGCAGCTCCCGGCGGTGGGTCAGGGGTTAAGCGATACTTTATTTTGAATAATTTATATGTCTTAGCGCGATAGACGGCGTGCTCTCCGTACTGTTTATGGTAATGTCGGATATCGCGCATTGCAAATTCGCTGAATGTGTTGTGTGGCGCAACGGGCCGCAGCGATAAGCTTTCCTTGGAATGTACTTCTTACTCATAGAATACACTCGCTGGATGAAGATTCCATAGCGATTTCTTCTTAAGTTAGTTTTCAATACATTTACCACATATTTAATTGATGTATTTTAATGTTTCGTTAGTATCATCATACCTTTAAGACACACTTAAGTTGGTTATGGTACGAAAGCGGCAATCGTGCTATGAATCTGCGTATAATTTATGTTAACCTCATTGTAAACTTTAATTGATATTAATTTAAGTGCATCGAGTAAGTGTCCAAAAATCTGTAGCGGTCCAAATAAGAACAATCGATAAAATATTAAATAATTAAAACTTGTCCATGGCGGGTGAGACAAGTTGCAAGCTCGATTCACTTTTAAGAAACTGTCATTAATCAAAATTAATGGAGTTATTATCGCGCGGGACTTTCAAAAAATATTTATTGCGAACATAAATCAGTTATAAGGGCCATAACGAAATGATGCAGCTTTCTAGGACGAACATTGCAAATTGCACACCGATCATAATTACTATGGAAGATTATTTGAAATGTGAATACTTAGCAACGTTATATAATACTAACCGAAAAGATTGATTGATAATTAACCGATACGAACGAACAAAAAATGAAGAAATTTTATTCGCTTTTTATTCATAAATTGCAGTTTAATTGCTTCATCTGTGAGATAGCCATGCTAAAGCATATGCGGACGCACTAATTAGGCCGGCTCGTCCGAAGTGATACCACGGGCTCACAGAATACTCAGCGTAACACGGTACTTGTACTGTGTTTCGCAGAGTGAGTGACAATATAGGAGGCATACAAAAAATGCTGCTTAAGCGGCGTAATAAGTTGGTTACATAACCCAAGCGCATACTATAGCGCGGTTGTGCATGGGCGTTGCTGTTCTCTTACCAAATAGGCTCCACTAGACCCACCTACTCCGTTGTCCGCAATACCATAAATTAATGAGCTTTAAATAAGCACTAAATCTTTACTACTTGTAATTTCTTAAATAAAATATATTTTTTTGTACATATAATAAATATACATTATATCACGATCAATCTGAAAAATTTGATTAAAACGAGTTTATTTAAAATAGTGCTTTTGTTGAGTGCCGTTCCGGTTACACTATAATTTAATTCTTAAATATTTTGAATATACTGTTCAGGATTAATAATTCTAAATAAGTATCTTATGTCACACTTCACCTTAACCAAGAATCTTTAAATCTGTCTACAACTAATACAGTGTAATGAATTCTGTGATTATTAACAAAATATAAATGTTTATATAACATCGACAAAATGATAGATTGCCAATGCAATTTTAATACGAGGCAATCGCATTCATCCGAATGTTTTATCGCAATCTTTTGCATATTAAAGCGAAAAGAGGGACAGATGTTTCGTAATTTTTATGATTTATGGCCGCTTAAGATAACACGCCGATAGGAGAGTTGCATAATAGTGAACAATATGCGATATTTTTCATAGATAAATAATGTTGATGGACGACACAGAGCTGGCGACTATTAAAGTAGGGCGCATGCCGTGGGAATTAACACTTTCTTGATCGAATAAACAAGAGCATCTTTGCTTGCTCTATTAGGCATACAGTATTCGCCTATGTACTTTGATAAAGCTGCGTTTCCCACTAAATATACAAGTAATAATCTTAAACCGATGAGTCAATTTATAACATTAGTAAAGAAAACAAAGAGTCAAGTCTGGTGTCGTGTTTGTCTTTAGTAACACGTCATTGAATAAAGTATAACAGACAAGATTTAACCATAGACTACGCATGAGTAATCTGTGAATTACTAGAGCTTAGGTATTATTCTAAAGTACTTTTCATAGTATCAGAATTTTTAAAAAATGTTAAACCCACTTCACACTACAGTGTTACAAAAAATTCTCCTGATCTATAATAATAAGAAATTGACAGTACCGATGCAAAAAAATTAACAAAAAACTTCGCTATTTCTCTTGATTGACATAGATGTTCGTGAATCAATCATGATTTGATGTTATACTCACAGATTATGTTGTAATTTGAATGACTTAATCAACATACATTATGTAAATGATCATAATATTAAATCTAAACCAGACGTAAACTATTAATGACGCTAATTACTTTACACTGTCGCAGTGGAATCGCCACTTTAAATAATGACAAATTTGAGAATCTTCAATTAAATATAACGCATCAAAAAAATTATTTTATATGATCAAAACGATAATTGATATGATTTTAAGATATTTAATTTATAATTATGTAGGTACGTATAATGAAAACGGTATCGTTAAAACGTTAAGAAACTTACGTCTGACACAGTGAGTTCGTTTTGATTATAATTGGCAGTATATTAACAAACAAAGTACCGGAGGCGACCTGTCGGCATATTTATGCACCACCGTTGACCTCACGCATAGTATGAGTAAACGAAGAAACGAAGTCGAAGAACTATCGGCAACCTCGAAACGTTTCGTAAAGTTTACACCTTAAATCTTTGCAGATTATACTATTTAAAGATACATTTTCATTTGTCTACGGTTTCTCAACTAGTATGTCTATGTTTAGCTAGTATAAAATATCATAATGGCGTATTGAAATGAAATACATTGTAAAGACATAAGCTTTTTTCGACTATAACTCATACTAACGGACAGCGCTGCATGAATGCTTTAAGGAAAGCTCACGCAGATCGAAACACTTTCTACTGCGCCTGCGTTATCGATCACATTCATAATGTCATTGACGTTTTTGATTCATCTACAGAAATGAGGTCAACATCAAAGGAGTTTTAATTAACCAAATTAATTATATTGTTATCAATTATATCTTCACCTTTATTAAAATCTTCATTTATTGATTTTTCACCACGCTAAGTGTAGTGTAATTTAAACTAGTAGCAGTATGTCTTAAAAAAGTTGTTTCAACGATGCCGTCATAATAGATTATTAATAATTAACTACATTACACATTTAACACAAGTAGCATTGATTAATATCTTCGTGGAATTTTTAAAGAGGCAAACTAATAGAATAAATTTATGTAATGGATCACTATCAATTTTATATTAGACACAAGTAAGTCAATTTAAGTGCACGACTCTGTAGCGCCAGTTAAGACTTTTATTTTCGGTAATATAATTTGCATGAATTGCGTCACTTCACTACATAATTTATAAGGATAATTTATCGCTGGTACTATTAGGGGCTTACGTAGGTGCGGGAAGATATTTTCAAGGCGTATTACGCATGCGCACAGCATATTTCAAATTTTCATTTTCATGCAAAACCCTTGTTTAGAAGATACCTATTTTGAGGCTCTGCTTTTAAATTCTGGCATCCCTTAGTCAATAACATCTGTTTTGCTCAATACTTATGCGTAGATTAGGGAATGATAAAAAAGGGTTTTTATCATTATTTCTTTATTTTCTTCAACGTATCACGAATATACATAAGTTCATATTTGTATATATTATACTATTGTTTTAATCTGTATCTGTTTTATGAATAATTATAATTATTTGTGTAATATTTTACTAATAAATTATTTAAAACTTAATATTAATATGCTAAAATTTTTAAAAGTACTTTTTGGATGTCAAGCGTGTCCTATAAGAACCCGACTATTCGAAAATAGTGTTTGAATTTTTTTTATTCTATAGCAGACAACGGAGCAGGTGGTTCTCGTTTATGGTTAGAGAACACTGCCGCCCATGAACAACCGCGCCACAGTCCGCGCATAGTTGTATTACCGACTTTTTACGCCACTTAAGAGGCATATTTATCCTCCTCCGATATCCTCACTCACTCTGTGAAACACGGAACAACTAACGTGTCACGCTTAGGATTCTGTAAGCCCGCGATTCACTTCGGACGAGTCGATCCAATTAGTGCGTCAGCATATGCTGACGCATGGCTTTCCCACGAATGAGATCCGAGTTTGATTATCGATGTATGTCAAAATATGGATTAACTTTAGTAAAACATTAAATATTTGTAATGGTACTTATTGTTTCGTTTTCGCCGAAAATTATCCTATAATACTTATTGTTTCGTGAGAGCAACTTTTACATTCAGACAGTAATCATTGTAATGATGTTACATTATTTTCTTGTTACTTGATATTTATAAGATAATTTGCCTAAATGAAGTGAAAACGAAATTCGTTCGACAAAAACACTTAAAGACATGTTTTTGTTATAGTTATTCTTAGTTTAAGATAATTATGATCATTGAATATCGAATTCAAACAGAAAAATTCGTTATAACAAATTGACTGCACCTTATTTTGCTCTAAAAATCCTTATAGCTCCAACCAGGGCAGACGGCTCATCTAATGCAAGCGTCAAACGTTGCCTTCCTTAAGTTGTCTATTAGTTTATTGTTTCTAATAGGCATGTTTCTTCGATATTTATGTTAGCATAGTTATGTAGTTATAATGACTATCAAAGTGACTTTATGTATGTAGTATCAAATATTCTAACACCATATATATAAAACATAACCCTTTAGCTGATGTTACCTCCTCGTTAGATAAAGTGGGAATAAATCATTGTTGGCAAAACAACTAGTAAAGATAAGCGCGACTATGAAATACGAGTCGTGTCGTTGTCATTGAGTGGACAAGACGACATGAACATAGTATCGCAAATTATGCTCTTATGAACACCGTGACACCGCCGCATAAGCATTTGTAAGCAATGACTTCGTACTGTTGTGAGAGGCTCGTAGCTTAATGGTTTTAAAAAGTGTACCATGAAACGAGAGGTATTGGGTTCGAAGGTTGTAGGTGTAGTTCGTAGATGTCTTAATATTGTCGCACGTATGAGAGAACGATCTCACAGAATACTCAGCATGAATCAATACTTGTGCCGATTGAGTGAGGATATCGGAGGCCCTTAAAAATGCCACTTAAGTGGCATAAAAACCGGCAACACAACAAATGCGCGGAGTGTGATGCGGTTGTAAATGGGCGGTGGTGTTGTTTTACCATATAGGATACCAACCTCCTCCATTGTCCGCTGTACTATAAAAAAACCCCGTAAAAGACTACCTAGATACGTCGACTACCTGCGCCCGCCCTAAACACTACCGATACTTTTTTTTAGATTTTAGACGGAACTGAATTTTTTTAACGCATAAATATAGCTCATGTTTATTAGAAAGATAAAATATTGCTTAACATTAATTTGGAAGAATTTTTTAAAATTGATATTGTAATTTCATATGCTGACGCACTAATTGGGCCAGATCGTTCGAAGTGATCCCACGGGCTCACAGAATACTCAGCGTGAAGCGCAGTTGTACTTGTAACAGTGCTTCTACTGAGTATGGCTTAGTGAATGACGATATCGCAGGTACTTAAAAATGTCGCTTAAATGGCGTGAACAGCCGGCAACACAACCAATGCACGGATTGTGGCGACGTTGTCCATGGGAGGCCGTGGTCTCTTACTATATAAGAGACTCATTTGTTTTTTGTCCGCTATACCATAAAAGATTTATTTAGTAATTTTAAGCTACTACAAACAATTGAATCACTGGTACAGATAGGAGTTCTAATTTATGCGTGGCGGCACCTTACTTGTGTGTGATGATGTCACGTGCTTAATTTGCGTAATAGCTAAATTATTAGTAAGTTGTATTTAATTTGTTTAAAAGGCATACATTCCAATTGGATCATACAAAATTAATATTAGAGAATTACTTTTATAAGATACTTAATCCTTTAAGTAATTTTGAAGATTTACTGCCAGCAGGGGTATTTCCAAACCAATACGACTTGGGGGCCTTCAAGAAAAGAGGGTACACATTTAAAGCTGCGGGTGTACATGAACAGAAGGCCGCTTGCCCTAGGTAAGCTTCCTGCCCGTTTGCCACTATTTGTATAAAAAAAGATTCATAATAAGTAGCTTGAATGAAAAGTTTTATGAGCAAGATATTCAATTGAAACTTAAATATTTTCTCCTATTTTGTACAAACTTCTCTCTTTACTATATTTCTGTCGCTATATCAACAGATTCTGCATATTGTATTCCATCTGATGTTTAAATCTGCGAATCTGTCTTCTGCAAATTACTTCTAGATGGCCGGCGAATGCCGTAGTACGCTAACGATTTAATATTAAGCTTATTTTTACTTATAGGAATAAATTCTTTTTACGCAACGAAATTTCACTAAAATAATGTAGGTCAATCTGATATAAAGTGGCCATTGAAATGAAACCAATAGCAGTAATCTTGGCATGCAAAAAGCCTCGGCCCCTGGGGAAGCTTGCGACAGCTCACACCATATTGTATTCGCTCAAATAATACGTTTATGAAGAAATGATCAATAAATTTGAGCTGTCAATAAAGATATCGATCAAAATTACAGGTTTCCGTTGTTTTAACAAATATGAGACCGCCGACTTTCAGGGTGGCCATACTTCTTCAGCGGAATTGAATAATAGCATGGGGTTTGGTCCATTTAAATTTCCCTTGCCTCCAATTATCATATTAAAAAAATAATTTAAGTTAAATTTAAAGTTTAATCAATAATAATAAATTATACTAATTCAAACTGTTTTATAAAATAAAATCTCAAATTACTCAATAGGCCTGTTACAATTATAGAATGATTTATCGCCGTCTTTCAAATTCAATTTGTAATTTGAAAGATAGTGAAATAACGTAATATAAATAAATAGCTTTGAGGTATAATTTCTTAAACAATAAAGTACAAATTAAACATAAAGTTCTTAAGTATATAATTAAAAAGAAATGTGGTACCTGATAAACAAAATCGGACAACTTTCGGTGACTTATAAACTATGTAACACTTGTTTTAAAGTGCATTTAAAATTTCTTTTATCTGTAACCTGTAAAAGCAGTTCTCAATGAACTTTTGCTCCCAATGTGACGCGAGTAATTATGATAAACGAATTTATTTTTAATAATGAAATATGAAAGTCGTCCTATAATTTTTCATGAACTTTCTGACATGTCTTGTATAATTGTTTCTGTCATGCGTACTATATACAAATTACTTAATATACACACAGCTTCGAGAACCTATAAAAATTACCTTTTTCTAAATATTTTTACTTAATATGGGAGAACCCTGATTAATTTGCAATTATAACGCGTGAGATAGGCTATAATCTTCATCATAATATCAAAATCTGTGGCAAAATGAGATTGATAACATCAATTAAGATCAATGGTTAATCTGTAGCAGTTTTGGTAAAGGCGAGCGTTTATCGCTGCTTCTCTGATTAAAAAGTACAAAAATATTGATCCTCTGTGAACTCCCGCTAAGAAGTTGACACAGGTCTTATTAACACCTTGCGCAACGTAAGCGACCGTAGGGCACTTGTTGCCAAAGACAAGCGGCGCAAATTACTTTGGCACCGTTTGACGTCGGGAAATTTCATTACCAAGAGCACATATCATTATTATCTTGCCGACAATCTACATATTTTAGCCGGTAAGTGAAGGCGGTTTCACTTTTCGAAAATGACCTGACGAGCGGTGGAGGGCACGTTACAGTTTTAACTGAATTTCTTTTTGACCTCTCAACAAGGCATTCGTAATTATATAAACTTGCATGACATGCCACTTTTACGTAAATAACATCAATTGACATTTAAGTATATAGATTGCAAGGAGACAAAATATATTTTGTAAAACGGTTTTTATTTTATAGTCACACTTTATATACCAACTCTCTTTTTACATGGGATTTCACTCGCAGAAATCAATCAAAATTTTAAGTTTAAAGTATATTTCTAAAGTATTAAAGAAACAGGATATGTGAAGTAAACTGGAGGACAATTCCCAGGTGGAATTCTCAGAACACAATTCAATTAATTTAATAGTTCTTAAGTACAAGATGTGTTTGACTGGGACTAATAAAACTTTGTTGCTACTTTAGTAAGGTGTTAAAGCTGGAAAACATGACTTACAAACATTATTATTACTGTATTATATATGAAATTCGTAAGTAGCAGAGAATCTCATTACACGACCACCAGGGCCTGACAAGTAATGACATGGTCACGCCTCCATAATTAGGTTTGATTTTACTTCACATCACACCTGAAAATCATTTTGTGAAACTTATGTGTATCGCGTAGCTAAGCATATTATTTCAAGCAGCCTATAATTACGGATTCAGGTTGACTTCGAGTGATATACAAGTAATATCGCGAAAGCTTTCGGTTACAGTTACTCGTTAAATTAAACTTATGGATATTAATTAAGTAATAAAGAATAAGAAATTGTTTTGGCGTCGAGTGAAAATTATTATTTAACCTATAAACACAAACATTATTGATGAGCGACTATATAAAGCGAATTTATGGAGAGGTTATTCAAATTTAATAGAAAAATTATAAATTTTCACCCAATTTCGCAGATATTCCAAAAAAGGCTATTTAAGCTAACTAAATTTAATAGGGTTTTGGATTATTTTCGCTAAATATTTTTTTTTTGTTGCTTTTTATAGTTTTTTTTTGCCTAGGACAAGGGGTTCGCCCTCGATGCATAATTACTTTTAACTTCATTTAGGTCACGGGAGAGTTGCATACTTTTAAGGGAAAGATATATTTATTTAATGTTTCTTAGTCGTAATAGTTTCAAAATACCTTTATAACTAGCTGGTTACAAAATAGTGCTGCGCAATATTTAAAAATCACTAAATAATTAAACGAATACAACAACAATCAATAAATGCTATGGATAAATTCTTTTTGATAAACTCTACCACTTTCAAAAAGGTTCAAAACATTTTGAAAACAGAATATATATGACAGATCAAGAAAAAGAAGTAGTCATTTTCATATAGGTATCACACTTTTGAAACATCAAGATAGGCTGTCATCGAAGCCTTGCCGCGTGAACAATTTCGGATCGCCATAATTATTTCGACGAAAAAATCGAGGCTGATACGAAAAATACGACCTTAATGTGATAAATATATCGTCCGAAGGACAGAGGAATTTACTTCAGTACTGATAGCATAAGGGCATAATTAATATTAAATAAAAAAGCAATATAACTATAGTGAAATTGTTGGGAACATGGCTAGACCTCGTGAAATAAAATCACCATGGCCTTCTAGCTTCTCTTTAAAAGAGGTAAATGTATAAGTAGCAAAGTTATTCAGATACTATATATAATTACATTTTATTATCGCATAAAGGAATTTATAGATGATTTTAAAAGATGATTTTGTTATTAGTCCTCCAATCGGATTTGGTGGACATCTCTCTTCGAAGGAATGGAATTAAACAGTATCGGAAATCGATTAAACCTTTTTTTGCTCGCACGATCGCGTGATGTACTTTAATTAGTAAGAGGTGTCAATTCGAAAATCGTAGCATAATAATATTTAAATTTTCGCAAATGATACTTATTATTTCAATTACTTTAAATACAGGTTGGGGTGCGAGACTTTTTTACCGATAATACGGTCAACACGGGTGACATATTTATGTAATTTAAATATTTAAAGTGATAACTTTCTTTAAGCTGCATTGCATTGGCTCTTTTTGGTCTTATTTCACCCAGTTCTTGTTATTTACAACAATAAACCTGGACATACACATTATTATTGACGCAGTGGCTTAATTAATAGCCATACTGTATTGAAAAACAGTTAAGACTGCTAAAGTTAATGAAACAAAGGTAAAAGACATTTTATTCGTGTACATATTTCAATTTTGCAAATGATTTGAGTTGACAACAATTTTGATTGTAACCTCAACAACGTCAATAGAATTAATAGTAACGACGGGCCTTGGCGCGGACTGTATCAACACACCCATCTCACGCCTTGGTGCCACGTTTCTCACCTCCAAGTTCATTCCAAACTTTTATCATTAACAATCGTGCCATCTATGCTTCACCCACTAAACTTAATGTCGATGCCCTATCACCCCTATGTGCCGTGTTTTATCTGCCCCGTTTTCAGGTTTGAAGAAAGAGGGAGGCCAGCGAAAACCATTCCTGTAATAAAACATCAGAACTCACCAATTTCTTATTTTTTTATTCTATAGCGATCAACGGAGCAGATGTGTCTCATATATGGTAAGAGAACACCGCCGCCCATGAACAACCACGCAAGAGTCTGCGCACTGGTTGTGTTACCGGCGTTTTACGCCGCTTAAGCGACACTTTAAGGGGCCTGAGATATCTCCACTTACTCTGCGAAACACGGTACATGTACTGGTTCACGCTGAATATTCTGTGAGCCCGTGGTATCTCTTCGGACGAGCCGGCCGATTTAGTGCGTTAGCATATGCTTCAGCATGGCTCTACCACGAGTGAATTCTGATATATTTTTCTTTACGTACTCAGTTATGAATTGAAACTGAGAAATAGGATAACAAAGCCCTTTAAAACACTAAGGTGTGGAATTAAAACACACATAAACACACAGTGTTTTAGCGTTAAGTTTTGATAAAAACATACTAGACACGGCTATGGACTGGTTATTTCCCCCTCGACTGCAAAAATGCACGCGTGCTAACTTGCTTATTAACCGCTAATGCTATTTCCACCTGTTCGTATTTAGATTGCACTTTTTACATTGCATTTATTATAACTACTGTTTATGTATGAAAGCAATTACCTTGATAATGAATAGGTTCTAAAGACTTAATTGGTTTAGAAAAATAGTATGTAGGTAAGCACAAAAAGTAAACGTATATATAATAGTTTATATTATTAAAGAATCATAAAAAGTTACCGATTGTCAACTAGGAGTACAACAACGGTATTAATATAATTAAGTCCTAAAAATATCATTCCAATAGAGAGGGCGCTGACATATTAATGTTTAACTTGGGTATAATAGCTATAGATAGGTATACTAGATCGCGTTAAGTGTCAGAGCTGTATGGCCACACAGCGAGTAGTTAATTTAAAAAAAAATACCAGCAAAAACTTTCAAAAATGATTCCAAAAAGTAACGTAGTTAATTAAATATTTTTTAAAAATATCATAATGCATAATACTGCATTTTATAATGTCCGAATTTTATAATCCCGGAAAAGAAGCACCCCTACGTCGACAACATGAAATAATCTGTCAATTTTTGCCGCTCATAGTGATTGGATTAAGGTGACTATGAGAACAACGTATTGATTTAGTCACTGGGAATATGGCATTTAAGCGTGACCACTGAAGCAGCAATATCTAGATTGTTAAGCCGTTTATTGGCCTAATCCTAATTCACTTTTTAAGTCTAGATCTAGACTGGCCTTCTGAAGAGCTAAAAATCCCAGACTTTCACTACTTAATTATTTAATGGTACCGTCATTTAGATTGATAGACAAATGTCAACATGTCTGCCATATCTAGATTGCATTTATTTTTATGCTTCGTAATAAATCGATAAAAGGTTTCTCAGTTTAATTGTTTGAGTCACATTGGTACTTATTAACATTTCGTCACGTAACATGTTAAAACAAAACAAAAAATGAAATTTGAATTTTATTATTATATAATTCAATAACTTAACATAAGAATAAATATAACTTTGACATAATAAAGAAATACTTAAATACTTACAAAATACTAGTATCGACTAATAAATAAATCTCTAAACTATTAAAAAAAACTCACACAAACCAGAAAATCATAACAGTTATCATAATAATATTGAATATTAGGAAAATATATTACATTTATAAAATAAATTAAAATAGTAAAAGTATGCTGAGCCTACTTATACACACATGATGATTCTGAGAAAATATTATGAATAAAATCCGGTAGAGAGCAAATATTGTCGGCGTATTGAGTTGCCAACTTTAAGTGTACTTCTAGTTAGTACTCAATGAGTGTTATGCGTAAATAAGATTTGTCATTCAATGTTTTAAAAAAAATAAAACGTATTAATAATTTGATGATTGTTCCAATAACACGATTAAATCTGAGCTGAGCTTTATAAATTCAGATAGGTTACATTGATTATTATTACATTAATTATTACATTGATCTTCATGTGTATAGGCCTATATAGTATGTTTTTCACTTTCCTATTATAATATTTCCGCTGGATCCAGATCGCTCAAGATCGCAGCGGGTGGGCGTCTTTGGGGAGGCCTATGTCCAGCAGTGGACTTAAATGGGCTGATGATGATGATTATAATATTTATATTTATGCACTCCGTTCTCAAACACCATATAAAACTCAATTACAAACATTGAAAACGTATGGCCACGGCGAGACTTAAATTACAAAAGACTGCACACAGAGAAGCATCTCACAATGCAAGCAGCATAACTTAATGTGCAATGTTTTAATATAAAGAAGGTAATTTAGTTGTTAATTGCAATATACCTATTTGATTTTATAGACGAAGGAAGCTATTGGCATAAGTGAATGCGGCGATAACGATGAATAAACCAAATATAGCGAAACTCACTTAATTTTAATAGTACAAAACATTAAAATACAATCGCCGCGTTCATCGATGATCGCGGCAAAATACATTGGCATATGTAATTAAAAAACGCATTCGCTGACACGCATCAACTGGAGATTATCTGCACATTTCACTACATCTTGTGCAAGAACTTAATGATAACTGAAAATTTATTTCTTTATTTACACGCGCAATACATCAAATATTAAGATATTTATACACAAGATTACTATTAAGATAAAATTTTAACAACATTTAAGTAGCAAAACCTATGCAGTGCGACCAGACGGCACTACAATTTAATTATAATGTTTGATGTGTAAGCCTGATAAAGAATTACCGTGTTAATTATGAGGATTTCGTAACTCGCAAGGACATATTTTCATTTTCTCGCTTGTACTGAACTACTAAAGCGGCACATTGCAACTAAATTAGAAACCGACAGAACTAAATTTATATGTTTTTTTATGGTATAGCAGACAACGGAGCAGGTGTCTCCTATATAGTAAGAGAACATCGCCGCCCATGGACAACAGCGCCACCACAGAACTAGAGTGCGATGGAATTAAACCACTCGCCCGGCCACTGTTAAGTCTTTCCAGAGATCGAATAAATTATAATTTGTCCGGACACGGTGTCGAACCCGATACCTCTCGTTTCATGGTAGACTTATATAACCATTTAGCTACGAGGATTTCAAAATATAAACTTGTCTATTCTTAAGTAATGCCAAATATTATAAAATATTAGGTAATAAATGAGGTAAAGATGAAATCAGTGTCAATCCTTTAAGGTAAAGAGGATGTACCTGCTTGTGCCACGCACCGCCTCTCTGTGAAATGAGCTGCCTGCAAAATATTCCAAATCAATTTGCTTCCAAATAAATATCAATATGAAATAGCATACATATCCTTAAAAGGCCGGCAACATATCCATGATCTTGCAAGAGCTGGTGAGCCACTGTTTTCATAATAAAAAATAAAACAAATAAATTTCACAGTAAATTGTAATTTCATAACAAATATTAGTTCCGTTTCTTGTATTAATTAATAACGAATTCAAGCAAAACTACTTTATATTAATTTTAAAAACATTAGTCTTAATGCACACTCATTGTCGACTCAAATTGATTCGGTCTAACCTAGACATCACAATGCATCAGTAAGTGAAGGGTATATGGAATTCTCTGATTATTTTAACTTGTCTTTTTCAATGTCAGCGTTTAAAATAATTGCATCACAATTTAAATGCTATACTTAATTCGCTTATAGGTTCTGTGGCGAAATAATTTCCAGGAAACAAGATTATTGGACTTCAATGATTTTCTCAAGCACCGTACGTTTTCCACAGTCAAAGAAGGTTTTTGTTTCTTAATTTTGAAGTTCATTTTATAAAAATCAGTCGTTGGACTGAAATTGAAACCTTTATTAAATTACGTAATTTTACCAACTTTATAAAATTATTTAAATATTCTGTGTTTTTCTATTAAAAATGCTACTGTCACCTCCTTGAAATCAAGTTATATTTGATGAATTATATGACATAATGTATGACACAATCTAAATATTAAGATTCTATAATTAAACTTCAAATTAAGACCAAGGACTGATGAATAAACGAAATATGACTAAACAGGATAACTTAAAAAATATATATTTCGTGTTTTTAAGACTATGTGAAATTCTTGTAAGATAAAAACACAGCTTTATATAATACCTGTGTATTTTGTAGGTAATTTATTTGTCTTTTTCTTTTTACGATAATTGTATATTTAAATGGTGTATTTAAAAGTTATGTAATATTGTATTAAATTTATATATATATTAATAATAATATCTTAAGCCAAAATAGAATCCATAAATAACCAGAAAAGAAGAGTTTTTTTAGTTATTAATTAGTACAGATGTTTATTCTCTATTAATATAAGTTAAAATCTGATAGACCATAAACTATTATTTCTATATAAGATTATGTCACAAAATAAACTACGAACTCCTTAATGTCAAAAGAACAGACTACATTTAAAAAGGCCAAAAAGTGAATATTGTCAAAATTTTGAATATTTCTAAATCATAATTAAAATAAATTAGGTTATTACCTAATTATTAATAATATAATAATAAAATACTATATTAATATTATTATTATTTTCTGTACTTTACTTTTACCTGTACACTATATAATACGTATAAACTGAGTTTACAGCTAAGTTGAACCAATTATTCCTATCTCTATGTCTAAACTCTAAAGAATGGACAATAGCTTTAATTTATCATCAATAACGAATACGATGGATTACTTACTCGTGACTTGCCGAACAACCTCAGCTTATAAACGACAGTAAAACTTAAATTGGGTGTTATTAAATATTTATCTATCTGACAGACGAAACATTGAAGTATTTCAAAGCTCTTATCATTTTTGACAAGCGCAGAATAGAGTGTAACCTTAGTTTTTCGTTTTATTCATTATGCCGTGTCATCTTTTTTCAAATATACCCATAGATTGGTTTAATTTTATTAACTGTAATTTGAAGAGGATTGATTTCTTATTTGTAAACTTTTAATCCTCACAACTAGTTGTTTGGAAAAGAATACAGTCGGAAAGAGCTGCAAGCAACATAGGTTATGTAGTGCAAAATAAAACATTGATTTAAAAATAAGTATAATATAATGCTGTTTTATAAGTATTTATAAATCAGCATTATATTATACACGGGTAATGTAATTAAAGATATCTGTATATCGTAAATTAAATAAAACTAATTAGTACCGTGCTGTATAAATGGTAAACAAACTTTGTTTTTTTATCATATAGCGAACATACAAGCGAACCTTGAAGGAAAAATCGCCGTCTATGGACGATTGCACCGTAAACAACGCTTTAGTTGTATTGTTGGCTTTTTAAGGCTTAACCTACAAGCTAAGCTTGATATTCTACAGTACAAGTACAATTTCATGTGAGGATTTTGTGAGACTGTGTCGTATTACGCCCAAATGGTTGATGAAATTACAAGGAAATATGAATTATAATTCGTATAAAATAAGGCTACCTATTATTTCTTCATATAATGTATCCCCTAATTTTAAACTCCTTTAGAACGTTATCAGTAACATCCATGAATATATGTGGGATAGCCAAGCCACTGATGCTTTATAGTGTGGGCCGTACCATTTTCTATTGTACGCAGATTTGATCGGTACATTTGTTGCGGTGACATTGAAGGCTTCACGGAATTAGATTGGAATCAGATAGGCCCGGATGTTGCAGATAATTTTGAAATTATTCGAGATGCAAAGCGTTACGAAACGATCATTTTCGGATAGCTGTAACAAAGATTCATTGTCCGAATTGACTATGCTCGAGAGCATAATTAAAATTTACAAGTCATGTTTGCAACATTTTACCGAGCGACATAATATTTGTATTTAACGATTATTAAGCACTATTTGTTTAGAAGAATTGTAAGTTTAAATGAATAACACAGTTTATTTGGAATGTTTAAATCAAATTCGCATTTCAGGTCAGCTTATTTCATAATATAGATGTACTTTACTTTTCGCTTTTTATTGTTCTATTTCTTTCCATCAATTATTGGTAAGAAAAACGGCGCAAAGGGTAAATAATGGTAATATTTTATTTTTATTTTAAATATTATAACAACCAAATTAAATTTCCCAAAACAGAAAGATAAAAAAACAATTATTTTTTATCTCTTAATGTTATAGGCCATATAGTAGATGGTGTATCGCCAAATTATCTAGCGGTTTCAAAGCAGTACTGTGACGTATTGTACATCTATAGAAAAAGTTAAAATGTACGTATAGCATACGTTGGTGAATGTTTAAAATATTTGGATGAGAACCGCCCGCGGCTTGCGTGTATTCACTTGTAAAAATAACAATAGAAAATCACTTCAATCATCACGCCCAGTCGCGTACGTGATAGTACTGTTACTAATTATTTTGGATATTATATTTATTTTATAATCAATACCTTAATTTTATTTATTATTATATATCGGACAACGGAGTAGGTGGCTCTGGTAAGAGAACATCGCCCATGAACAACCGCGCCACATTCCGCGCATTGGTTGTGTTGCCGGCTTTTTACGCCGCTTAAGCGGCCCTTTTAAGGACCTCCAAATTCCTCACTCATTCCGTGAAACACAGTACAAGTGTCGTTTCACGCTGAGTATTCTGTGAGCCCGTGGTATCACTTCGGACGAGACGGCCACATTAATGCATCACCATATGCTTCAGCATGGCCTCCCACGGGTGAAACTCTAATTTTTTTACTATTACCAATAAACTTGTACTATCTCATGATCTGTGTATACCATAACTAATAGAGTATATTATACTCTGTAATTCAAACATAAGATGAATAAATTACTAAAAAATAAATCTGTTCTTCCTGTCTGTTCAATTGTTCTTCGCTAGTTTCTATTTTTATCATTACTTTATAGCTTATTGTAATCATTTCCGTAGCAATAACGAGTTAAATATAAATTCAATTTGTCACTTTTCTCTGAATTATAATTGGATATTCTATAATTCCAACAGACAGTAAGACATTTAAATTAACTTGTTAGTTTCCTATCTCGCAATTGTAAACGCAATATCTACTCATTCGATAATTAAAATATAGATTCAATGAAGATATACGCCCACAACCTCACGAGGAAAGAACTTAACACGTTTTTCTCTCTATTTTAGTTATAATTTTCACATTAAGAAAGTGGATAAAGTTAGATTTTCAATTGTTTCATTCTCTAAAAAAGGGCTTTCGGCGCAATAATAAAATGAGTAAACAATTTTGTTGCAAACGCAATTAATTGTATTTCTAGATATAGATTTTATATGTACCCTACACGTAGCTTACAAGTTTAATTCTGTTTCATAATTAATTGTGGTGGTAAAATACTGAATAATGCTGGCAAGTGCATACGATGGAATATGCTTAGTCACTGTAATATCGATTTAAAGGACCAATATTGTCTCTTTGTTATCACGTCATCCTGTGATACAAGTAATTCTGTTGCCCACCCCGTTGCGACTTTTTGTACCAGCAATGTTAACGGATAAATAAAATTGGAATGTCCTTTTGTAATAAGAAACAGCTATTTAATAAAAAAACATATTATTTTTAAATAAATTACAAATATATGATACATTTTACTTTTACATAAAATTCTTGAACAATGTCATAACATTTAAACTATGTTACCTATACATATATCTTAAAAGTCATAAAAAATATGATATATATTATAATCAGTAACTTAATGCTTCTGAAAATGTATGTAGGTGATTTAATTCATTATTTATGAAAAGTTCTGTACGAAGCCGCGGTTCGTCGGTAGTATAAAAAAAGCAGTGATATGTCGGAAATGACATGCAATTGACAAAGGAAATCGCCAGTCACCTTAATTAACTCAATTTTGATCTTGATCTCCCTTTAATTACACTCGAAACCGAAAAAATGCGCTTTTTAAAGTAAAGTTTTTTATAATGTAATATTTTTTAGATATCGTTTATTTTGTTATTAACTAAATTGATTACAAACTGATTTATTTCGAGAGTTAGTATTGAGTCTGTGAAACCAAATTAAATCGATTTAGGTCGCATATATAGATCACTCAATTTCTTATTAATGTTATATTATAAATGATACAAGGGCTCACAGAATACCAGCCTGATACAGCACTTGCTCTGTGTTTCGCTGATTCAGTATTCCGGAAGTTCCGGAAGTAATGGCCGGAAACACAACTAAAGAGCGTAATATGGCGCGGTAGTCAATGAACCGCAGTGATCACGTACCATCAAAGAGACCCGCTTGCCTTGATGTCCGCTATAATAAAAAAACGGAATAGACTGTAGAACTACATCAAGTTTTTAATCGGTGAAAATTTAAAAGGAAATATGAATTTACAAATATGAAATGTCATTTGTATCCATAAAACAAAGACATCGTCAAACTATGATGTCGTAACATTATTTTAAAAAGATATACTACACTAATAATATAACGCTTTTTTGCGTTGGCCATCAATCTTCATTTCCGCGTGTGAGCCGGGCTTTGCTATTTATTTTACATGAAGGCGAGTGAAAGTATCCGTTATTACCGTCTCTAAACATAATATTTATTTATGAAAGCATTCTATGTTATCTACTATAGACGCATAATAATAGTACTAAACTAGAGGCATAGTTACTCTAGTGTAGGTAATACAAATTATAATATATCTTAGACAACCTACTTCACTCGTCTTCAAAAGCCTTAACACCTAAAGGTTTTTAAATAATACATAAAGCGGTTTACAGAATTTTATAATAAATTTAATAAAAATTTTCATATCAATAATTTTTTGAATTTCAAGCACATGGATTTGAAGTGAATACCAAGATAGTAAAAGTATAATTTAATAAGAACAAAGGTGACAAAAATCCCATTATGTGAGCAGCATAAACCAATGACTCAGATAGTATCCTTTAGTGAAGTACAATTATTTTGCAGTCGCGATGCTATGTCAGCCCGTGCCTGCGCGAGCGCCTTTCACCGCAGGTCGTAGGTCAGGGCGCTCTCAGGTGCTCCGCCCTAGCCCCCTCTCCCTCCCAAAGCCCCCCACCCCCGTAACGGCCCGCCATATCCTATTCAGCTGTCGTCGCTGGGAACGACCGCGCTTATGAATTATTCTGCTTCACTGTATGGAAACAATTACAAAACTACGAATTCATAACATAAATTGCAAGTCCTTTGTAAGCCGCCGGCTCGCTTGTTCGATAATTGGATATCTAATTTTGCATACGCATCTGCCGACCAAGACAGAAGCGAAATAGATTCGGCAAATTAACAATTTACACGCGTCGGCGTTTGGAAATCGACGACATTAACACGATAATTTCCTGTTACTAAATATAATGAGCGATTCAATTTGTATAAGTGCGATTGCGTATTGTTTGTGTGGCGTGCGAGATGCATCGTTAGCTTAATTCGGCCGGCGGAAGCTACGGCGAGCTTTCGGCGTTTCCCACGGCGGCCCTCTCCCGCGTCTCGCCGCCCCGCACCCCGAGACCCGAGCGCGGTTTCACAATGAGAGGTGAACGCGGATCTAAGCAATCGCTTAACCTCGCCCACTGCGCCTCCATACTAGTGCACTATCGATGTGCTTTTGATTACACGAAAGCCAACTCTCATAATGTTCAGCGTTTAATGTACCAATTCTGTTGCGATATTTGTTTTACATTGACCGGAATACTCGCCACTCGCTTTTCATACTGTTTGGAATGCATCAATCGTTCAATAATCCTAGACAATAAAACGATGCCCATACTCGGACCTACTTAAAATCGTGAACAAAGATCTAATAAATAGTAACTTTTAAAAAAATCTACATAAGTTATCATGAATCATCTTGATTATCATGAAAGTATTCCTTAGTAATCTTAATCCTTAAATTTATATAAATTTGGTCACTTCATTAATTCTGGTTCTAATCTAGATTTGTGGTAACATTAATGTTAAATATATACATGTTTCCTGTCATAAAATATTTAAATTTAAATTGAGAATCTATTAAAAATCCTTTTTTTTATTAAATCGAATACTTCTTCTATTACTGTCAAATAATCGGTTCAAAGTTAATGAAGGAGCAGTAAAAAAGCAATGTAAATTAACTCTTCTGATGGATTCAGAGTACCAGCGTGAAACAGTTTACTTTGTACAATGTTTCACGAAATAAGTGAGGATATCGGATTCCATTGAAATTATACCGCTCAAGGGGTATAAAAGCTGGCAACACAAATTCAGCGCAGATTTTTGCATATTTATACTTAGGCGGTGGTGATCTTTTACCATAAACCTACTAACTCCGTTGCGCGCTATACAATACCAAGAAAATGGTTTTCTCTCTTATCCTTAACAATTTCTTTGGGAGAAACCCCAAACAAACTCAAATAAAAAAGCATGCCAATGAAATCGAATAGATTGTCATACGGATTTCCAAGCAAGCCAGAAAATACATACTTTATTTTATTGTATAAAAAAATGGAAAATATTTTGTTCGTGCTCAAAATTACAGAATCCTAACAAATCTAAAGAATTGCAAAGTAATTTATCAACTTATTAATGTAATTTACATAATTCCGTCACCGGAGCAATGAGTTCTATAGAACAGGCTGTATACATCATTAAAGCATTCATATATACGTTGCAGGTAACAACATCCCGGTATCTACCTGTTGAACGGGTAATGAAAGCCCCAATTGATAATCAATGCGGAAATTATGTAAAAATACATTCAATATGATGAGCACAAAAGCGCCGCCCACACAATTCTCACGTATAAATTACAGTTCAATTAGAAAAATTTACTGTCACATAAGTCAAAATGGCATTACGTTTCGCGCCGCGGGCGGCGGGCACAATGATGAGCACTTTCAATTCCGACAAGCCACGGGGTCATCTTTTTGTCCGGCTCTAGAGGTGCACGCGACGAACATGATTATGTTCGACGCGCGTAATTATGCTGTCACATCGTCACTTGATGGGCAATAGTGAAAGCGGACCTTGCTTAATAATAGAGGAAAAATACGCTTAGAAGAGAACTTGGGAACCGCGCCAAATGATTTTATCGATTATACAAAATGCTTTTTAATTGTGCATGATTAAACAACTTAAAAATGTACGGTTACTTGTAGAAATAACTTGTTGAGTAAAATTTTTGTTCTTAATATTTTATTTTATAATATAGTAGACAATGGAGCAGATGGGTCTCCTATATGGTAAGAGAACATCGCCGCCCATGGACAACCGCATCAGAGTCCGCGCATTGGTTATGTTGCCGGCGTTTTAAGCCACTTAAGCGGCATTTCAAGAGCCTCCGATATCCTCACTCACTCATCCAAACATAGTACAAGTACCATTTTACGTTAAGCATTCTGTGAGCCTGTGGTATCACTTCGGACGAGCCGGCCCATTTAGTGCGGCTGCATATGCTTCAGCATGG
>DWCF01002809.1:0-22259 GCA_018230265.1 Delias oraia | reverse complement strand
TTAAAAGAAACGTAATTTTATGGTATTATTCACAGTGTCCATTCCTAAATCACTTAGCTTTTGTTCCTGTCTTTCTATTAGTTTTATCAATGAAATTATATTATAATATTTTCTCTGCCGCGATTTAGGTTTAAATTACACTACTTGGGCCGGCTAGTCCGAAATCTTACCACGGGCTCACAGAAAACGCAGCGTGAAATGGTTACTGTACTTGAAACGGTAAATACTTCTACTGTTCCGCTGAGTGAGTGAGGATATCGGAGTCACTTAAAAAAATGCAATGTCGGCAACACAACCAATGCGCGGACTGTGGTGCGGTTGTTCATGAGCGGTGGTGTCCTTTTCCCATATAGGAGTCCTGCTCAGACACCTGCTCGGGTGTTCGCTATAACATAAAAAACATTTTGACAAAAACAGTAACAGTCGCACTGCAATAGTGACACGCGGTACAATTTAAATTAAAGAAAATTATATTTTTCTTTACATGTATTTCTTGTGTGGGGAGAGTTAACGTGCCAAGTGTACTTATAAGAGCAAAAACCCAACTAGCATGTAGAAGGCAAGACATGCGAAGTGCTAACCCGCCTAAATCCAAATGCAATTGTATTGCACAGTCACGCCTAGCTACGTGATGGTAGATGTACAGGCTCAGTTATGGCGGGTAGGACAATTAACCTTAAAAGTCAACATATGCGAAACGTGGATAGTGGCGTCGTTGTCCATGGCCAGCAATGATCCCTTACCATCAAAGAGACACATCTGCTCCGTTGCCCGCTGTATTATTACATAATAGGTACACATCGCGGTGTATTATCGTAGTTGTTAATTAAGAATAAATAAAAATGTACCTGCCCGTGAATATGAAAATTAATGTCTTAAACGCGGCAAAATAATGGCAATGTTATTTCATAGTTTTACATCAGTTTTTCAGTGTTTGCATTCAGTGGTTATTTGTAATTTTTTTATGAAGTGGTATAAAACTTTTTATGTTTTAGTGAGCGACGAGGTAGGCGGACCTCTTCTATGGCAAGAAATTACAGCCACCCTTGGACAGCCGCGCCACAATCCACGTTTTGGTTTTGAAGATAGATACGCTCTATTGAAGGTACCAACTCTCACATCGTATAGCTTTGGAAATACCAGGCAGCCAACGTGGTGGTACTTAAAATATAATAGTCCTAATTACCAAGAAGTGAAATAAATCCAACACTGCGACATCCACTTACCGCGCTAACTGGTACCTACACACATCTATGCAAATGTTCACAGTTTCAAACTTAGCCTTATCGTTTAGTTTCCTCTCGGATTTCTGTTTATCGCAGATTAAGTTGCGTCGAGGTAATATTATTTCGAATATTTACCATTACATTTTATTTTAATTAAATTGATTTGTATCACAACTTCAGCTTATTGCTTGCTTTATAAGTTCCTCACGTAATTCATTTACGTTGTCTTTACAGCTATAAAGCAGCCATGATATTATACCATAATAATGCATATATTATTATCATATAATAAATCATGCCTATAATTATGTTAAATAATTGATGAATATAATTTGAAGAGCGACTAAATAGTATAGTATGGTAACTTTGTAAAAACAAAAGATAATTAACATAATAAATATACACTGAACTGTAAAAATAAGAGTGACAACATTTAAAGCCTTCATTTCAGATGTATTAATGAAAATAAAACGTACTTAAATAATAAAAATCAAAATTTTCAAAGACAAATTATATATGAAAACTAAAAAATATATATGGCAATAAGCATGATGGGCGGAGGTATTCTCTTACCATATAGGAGACGCATTTACCTGCTTCGTTGTCCGGTGTACAATGCAAATAAACAGTAGAAGTACCGTTTCAAATACAACTACCATTTCACGCTGAGTATTCTGTGAGCCCGTGGTATTACACAGATTATGCCTTCGGCCGTGGTATAACTTTGATTGAGGCAGTTCAAGTAATATGTCTGCATAAACTAAAACACAGCTCTCTCACAATATAATACTTTTGAATTATTTACGTATTTACCTTTTTAATTTTGTTCAACATAGACATATGATAAACTAAAAGGTTTCTTCAGAAATATTTATTATTCTTTCTTATTCTTTCAGAAAATGCAAATTTCCCACTTAAAATGAAAATTATAGGTTCTCATTGTATGAAGGTAGGTGAATTACGCATAATATAATCCGGTTACTGGGTTAAGTTTCTTAAAGCTTACATAATGATGCTCTGCATGTTAAATAGGTGCGGGAAAACTTAAGAAAACTCCTATTATACCTTCTAGAATATTTTTAAATTAGGTCTCGTGTTTTCCAGTTCCTTAATCAGTTGCTGAAACTTTCAAAATGAGATTAAAATTTATTTACGTAAGCGTTCAAAAGCAAAAAAGTTTTATAAAAACTATTATTTTTTTATAAAAATACAAAAAGTACTGCAACGCTACAATATTTAGAAATACAAAATCATAAAATATTGTATTCATATGTACCTGAATGGACAAATTATTTACTTAACGAATATACCCCACTTGTGATGATGGCTAAAGAAAAAAAAACATATAAAATATTTTTTTACGATTTCATTTTAATTTTTATAATGCACTTCATTTGTTTCTTTTAAAATAAATAAAATAAATTTTATTTGTTGAGTAGACACAAAGGCACACTTACATAATTTCCATTTAAGCTAACAAACCAACATATTTAAAAATAAAAAATTGACAAAAATAGTGGGACACACCGTGGGAGAGCCATGCTGAGGCATATGCTGATACATAAATTGAACCCGCTCCTCCCAAGGGATACCACGGGCTCACAGAATACTCAGCGTGAAACAGTACCTGTACTGTGTTTCGCAGAGCGAGTGAAGATATCGGAGGCTCTTTAAAACTGGCGCTTAAGCGGCGTACAAAGCCGGCAACACAACAAATGCGCGGACTATTGCGCGGTTGGGAATGGGCGGCGGTGTTCTCTTACCATACAGGAGACCCACCTGCTCCGTTGTCCGCTATACCATAAAAAAATGTACTAACAACACTTCTCAATTTACACAACCTAATAAACTATTTAGTATATATTTTAATATAATTTATTATCAATTTATACCGCCATTAAGATCCAATCCAAAAAAACCAAAAAAACAACAATATTTCGTTCACAGACTGAGACAGCGCCAGGCGCGGCAAAATTCAAAATAAGAACTAATTTCTTTAAATTTAAAAATAATTAAAATATTTTACTAACTAAAATATTTTAATTATTGCTAATTATAGTTAACTAACTAATGCTTCTAAGAAACTTTTAAATTTAATTCTACGTAGATTTCAAGTGTTATCACACGAATGGGCAATAAATCTCGCATGTTTTCTTTGTTTGAAAGGAAACAATAAATTGGAGGGTGCTTCAATTTGACTTGACCCTGGTCCATTATAATGTTTACACACTAAATGTTATAATAATGGTTACTAATGGAGTGTCACACAGGGATCGACAATTAGATAGTATACCACAAAATAGAGTTACTAGATACGATTTAGCATATAATATATGTAAACAAAAAAGTTAAAATAAAATACAAGAATTTAAAATCATACAGATATACCTGTACCTCACACGAGGGTTAAGAAAAATAAAAAACTTAAGGATTTACCAATGTTCAACAAATTACCAAGCGACGTATGAGCACTACCATTAAAATATATTTAAATTTTATATTATAGTTTACCTATTAAAAAAATCTTATGAATACGTCAAAATTATCTAAATGGTTTAAAGGTCAAACTATCGTCACTTTTAACGTATTATCAATTATCAAAATTTATTTAAGTTAATTTATCAAAATCTTTATTAAAGTAGTTTGAAGGTTTAAGGTTTAATTAATCTGTGTTAATCATAAAAATCTTTTTCAGTTTTGGAATACTTTTAATTCACATCTAGAAATGTGTGTCTGTGAAGTAATTTCCTCTAAATAAATAAGGCCTCTTAATCATTTGTACGAAATAAAAATATTATTAAAATAGGTGATTTATTTCACCGTTAGTTTATTCATAGTAACATCAATTAAGAATTGAATAAAATATTTGTATAATTAATATAACTATTATATATTTATAATGTCTTATAAAGAGCTATAACACAAAAATTCAACTATCTAGATAGGTTTTAAAAATTAAAAATAACATAATATTTATTTCAGAATATTTCTACGAGTATTGATAAAAAAAATTCAGAAAATACACATGAAATTAGTTCAGTCAACTGCTTAGCTGCGGGTGCGTTACCGGCCTTTTAGTAATGCTACGTCTACACTTATCTAAACATGTTAAACTATGTATATGTCTCCTACCGTGAAAACGCTAAAACTAAAATACTTTTTTGGACAGTCTTGTCCGAAAGACTGGCTCATAGAATACTAGCATAAGCTGTCCTCTACTTATAAACGACCTTGGCCTCGGCTAGGCGACGTCTGTGCCGTTCTGTTAGATATAAGTACGCTCTTTTTTTATTTATATTCGTTTATACCTCTGCAGCAGCTGATTCAATATAGTGGTGTTACATACAAAATATTCAAAAAATTTCACCCACTAAGCCGGTTGGATCCGGTGGTAGACTCATTTTGATGTTCAAAGAGCAGCATTTTTATACTTATGTTGAATAAAAATATATTATTTCATTTCAGTGCCTTAAAAACGCTCAGTTGTGGAACGAAAAACATCGAGGTTACACAGATGAAACTATTCTGTCACATTTTCAACGATGTTTATGACGTAAAATAATTTTATAATGGATCGTTTTTAAAAAATAAAGCTGTAAAAGTAACTTTCACTAAATAGGGGTATTACAGCTCATAAATTTTTTTCTCATTAGTCGACTTTTGAAAACTTATACTAGAGAACTTTTATAATATAAAACTGTTAAGTTGCTGATATATGTTGCCTGTAACTTCACGCAAAACCGTAATATCAAAATATAATGTATACATATATACTCATATTTCTATTAAGCATTAAGATAAATGTAACGGGAAACTTTTCAAGATTTTTCTATATGGTCTTATTTTATATAAAATTTGAAAAAAAAAGATTGTTTCTAGCCTTAAAAAGCCGGTAACGCACTCGTGGGCCTACATCTTGGGCTTCTGCTCGTTTGCCTCCATTTTTCTATAAAAAGTTGGAAGACACAATTTAAAAAGATTTTATTAATTGTAATATGTCTTAGTTAATAATAGTCATAATAGTCATAGATAGTCATCATAATTTTTCTGTATCTCTTTTCTGAATTCGGAAGGTTCTCTGAATGTCGCATTAAGAGAATTTAAAAAATACTTCGGAAATCCGTAGCAAATTCTAAATAAGTAATGGGAGAATGCACCCACCCGTCAGCGGAATACCAAATTTCCTTCGTTTGAAGATGCAAACTGTATGCAGTTGTGGCAAATATGTGAGGATTTATAACCCGGGTCAGCCGGGTTCACGATTTTGAAACGTGACTGAAAATCGAAAACGTAGCTGAATTCTTTATTTGGTGGCCAACGATAGACGTTTTGTTCATTTTTAAAACGCTTATTATTACGAGAGCCTCAGAGATTGAGGGTTTTAATAGTGTGACCACGAAGTGAGAGGTATCCCGTTCAAATCTCGGTCCGGACAATCATAATTTATTCGGTTTCTGGGAGGACATGACAGTGGCCGGGCGAGTATCTTAATACTCGGTTCCTGAAGGATATGCTGCCGTACTAATTGGACGGGCTCGTCCGAAATGATGCCGCGGGCTCACAGAATGTGGCGTGGTTGCCCATGGGCGCGGTGAACTCTTACCATATAGGAAACCTACCTGTTCCGTTGTCCGCCATAGCATAAAAAAGAAAAGATATCTGATTATAACAAATTTTGGTTGCTTATGACTTGCCTCTGCTGTCTCTCAAAAGGTAAGTAAGTTATAGATCTTTGAAATAGTTTTTAGGTTTTTAAAAGTTTTTGATCACCTAATAATTTCTATTTGTTTAAAATTTTATGTTGTTTATTGCCAAACTTCGCACTTAATAGCTTCTTTTATTGTGTTTTCAATTATTATCTATTTTCTGTTGTATTTAAGTGATTAAACACATTATAAACTTTTACTGTGTGACAAATAATAAATTAAGACCCAAGTTGACATGAGCAAAAATGGCCCGGCATAGACAAACTTAATTATCATCAATACGAAATTAGCTTCGGAACATTACATTTCCACCTGAATTCGGTCTACGCGTTGCCAACATCTAAAATATGAATGGACCACATTAGTTCACACTCTGCTCACAGTTTTCATCAAGGAAATATCAATCTTATTTCAACAATTTTAAATCACATTCTTCTACAACCAAAATTAGAACTAACGGATCCATATATTTGGCCGTGATCAAAGTGGTATCTGAACTGAATTTCTCGTTTTAATCTATATTATGTTGACTATAATTATTCTGTGACTATTGTCAGAAATGTATTTATACTCAGCTGTACCGTATTCAAAATTTAATTTGATTTAACTTCATGCTATGTCTTTTTATATTTAAAAATAATTATTAAGATTCAATTTTCACCCGTGGGAGAGCGTTAATGAAAATCTATTTCACGCTGAGTATTCTGTGAGCCCGTGGTATGATATCGCACGAACGGGCCCAATTAATGCGGGATTCCAACCCGATATCTCTCGATTCTTGGTGGACCTATAAAAAAACTTAGCTACGAAGCTCTCAGAGCTTATTTATATAAAATACTAAATCTTGTTAGTAATGTCAATAGCGAGGTAATCTAATAGACTTTTATTGCCGTTTCTTTATTTGCTTGTAAGATTTTTTGTTAGCTTCGTTTTAGTGAAGGTTGTTAGTGAACCTATCCAACAAATCCAATTTATTAAACCCTATACCCTTGACTTGGTTTTAAATCAAAATGAATGAATGAAGTAATCATGTGTTTTTAATTATCTATTGCAATGGCTGGGGGTATCCAGGAGCGGCTAACCGCTTATTCTTTGTGAGCCAGCTTCTTTGTAATAGTCAGCCACAGTTTCCCAAAAATAAAAATTACAATTGAAGTTTGTTATAAATCATAACAAATAAGGCATATTTTAATTCTACTAGCCAATAAAAAATTAATAGTATATATATAATACATTTGATCCATAAACTAAGTTCCATTATGATAATTTGTCGATATGCTACGGTGTAGTGTTTAGATGAAAAAGACGTTAAAACTGTTCATTACTTCTCTGTTGAAGATGTATCCATAATTGCATTACTAAAGAAAAAGATAAAACTAAAAAAAGAGCAAAACGTATGCCTGTACATTCCGTTGTTATGAAAAGCAAATTAGAAGCAGAATACTGGACTTTTTAAAGAATATCTTTTATATAATAAATATTATATAATAAATTTTAAATTAACATTTTATTTCTCGTACAATTTCTATGAGTTTTTCGTTATCTTTTGCAAAATACAAAATAAAACATGTGCTCAGACAAAAATCCATTCACACTGCCCGGCAAGGTGACGTAGACACGTACAGACATTCACCGCGCAGACAAAATATTCATTCTGAGAATACTGTCCGGACATGACACGTCAAATGTCCTATATTCTCCGTGTCTGTAGATAAAAGTCGACCTTTATACCTAACGAAACAAGTATTTAAAAATATTGTACTTATATTGATTGCAAAGATATGGGAACAATTGAAAGAAGGTTCTGGATTTAAAATTCTATTAGCGATATAAAAATAATATATAAACATTCATTGAAAAGAAGGAATGGTTTAGATTCTGTATTCATTTGAATAAAATTAAATCCAGCCGATCTGCTATCAAAAGGGTGCAAAGGTACATTTTGAATTGACGCGATCAAGTATGATGAAAGTGAGCTTATTTCTTGAAGAGTTTAGTATTTTTAAAAGATTCTCGCAATCTTGATCGCTAACGATTTACTCCGCGTTTATTTGTATAAATAGTTCTTGTTAATAGTACTTACTTATAGATAGACAACAAATCAGGTGGCTCTCCTATGTGGAAACATAACGCCGCCGCCTATGAACAACCGCGCCACACTCCGCGCATTGATTATGTTGCCGGCTTTTTACATCGCTCAAGCGGCACTTATAAGGGTCTCCGATATTCTCACTCACTCTACGACACACAGTACAAGTACCGTTTCACGCTGAGTATTCTGTGAGCCCGTAGTATCACTTTGAACAAATCTAGACGCTCGCTCGACCACTGTCAAGACCTTCCAGAGACCGTATAAATTAAATTACAATTGTCCGTATCGTGATTCGAATCCGATACTTCTCGCTTCATGGTCGACCTATAAAAGGACTTAGGAATTCAAATATAAATATAACATAGACGCTGCCTCCAAATGTATTTATTCATTTCTAAAACCAATTATTGACATTATTTAATATTTGTTTTTTTTTTTACTTATAATCCTTGCAGTGCTCCAAAAACAAACTAATCGAAGAGTGGAAGTTGTGGGTAAGTTTTAGATGTTGTGAAAGTCCAGTTATATACCAACAGTCCGCCTAGCATACATTCTCATGAGTTATTTCAGTTTTACAATTTCTCTAATTTCTTATGTGAATGTAGTAAATATTTTTATAAATAATAAAAAATTACACTTTTTAAATGAAAACGACTAGGAGACTCACCAAGGAACATCTCCCATAGAGGTCCAGTCCTATAAGGAACATGGATGCGTTGCATGGGAGACCTTATTGGCTGTACTTCTCAGATCTGAACATTTTTATAACCAGGCTGCAATAATTTAAGGTTTTTATTTATTTAAGACGTTTAAATGCGTCAACGTGAAAAAGATTTTTCTCTCATTGATGAAATAGGTGAGTCAGGATTCAGGATTTAAAAATAACTTTGAGAATTCTTGCGCGAATCTTCGTAACATTCTCATGTGAACGTGCTAGGCCAACTGTTCTGTGAGACCCTTGTTAGTGTCAGCCGGGTAAGCCGGATATCACTAGCGCTCGACCGGATGTGACGAGCTTTCGCCGAATCGAAGTTTGGACGAACTAAAACTATGGGATTATCGAAATTTCTTCAACTTGCCAATATGCCACCACTGTTACAACTAATATTTAGTAGTAACCTCTAACTTGGCTTGTTTTTTTGTATATTATTTCACATACATAATATTTTTATCAATTTCTATAATAAATTTCAGAGAATACTCAGCGTGAAACGGTACTAGTACTGTGTTTCGCTGAGAAAGTGAGGATATCGGAGGCCCTTAAATGCCACTAAATTGGCGTAAAAAACCAGCAACACAACCAATGCTCGGACTGCTGTGCAGTTGTCTACGGGCGGCGGTGTTCTTTTATCATATATAAGACCTGCTGTGTTGTCCATAATATTGTAAAAAAATAGTTACAGAGTCTAACTGTAGTAAAGTAACACATATTAATACTTACTTACATCGGCATACATAAATATTGTTATAACATATACATTATTAAAATACTAATATCCATTAAAAAATTGAGTAAGTAGTTAAATTGTAAATCATAATAAATGGGTTAAACGACCCTTAACATTTATACAATAATATGTATCTACTCGTACTAAAGATGATGATGATGAGGGTCGCCGGAAGACGCTGGATGCAGGTCGCCTGCGACAGATATTCATGGAAGTCCAATGGAGAGGCCTATGTCCAGCAGTGGACGTCTTACGACTTAAGTGATGATTATGACTCGTACTAATTTAGGAAGGTAGACAAGCTAAAGAAGTGAAATGATGTTTTTTTTAATATATTTTATGAATATAAACTTACATAAAGAAACTAATGACGGCTTTAGAATTCTAATCTCCACTGGCAAGTTTCTATAATCAATGAAATTTGAAAATACGCCATACTAAATATTTTGTAACAGAATTTTACCAGCCAAACCGTAGTATAATAATAACAGTGTTATAAAGTAGAAATTAAGTAAAAACGTGAAAAGAACCAATAAGGAACCAATACAGAAATTTCCATTGGCTTTTTTAAGAAATTTATATTCAGGCCAAATCCTCAATAAGGAAAATTATTGGCAGACGTTAGGAGCGGAAAATTCAACGATTGAATGTCACGCGAAACGAAATTTATTGACAATGATATACCGCCTAAAAGGTAAATGGTTTTTGATTTCATTTTTTTATTAACCGAAATACGAAAAAAAACATAAAGAAGTTTATTAATAAAATTTAATTGGATCTCAGGATTATGAAAGAATTGTTTTAAAATCTTACAAAATAAAGGATGAAAATCGCGCACCCACGTTTTATTACTCATTGCTCTTTTTATTTATTATAGGTAGACTAATTTGTAATATATTTTATCTTTTACTATATTAATCTCGGCTTGATATTATTTTTTTCAAAAGTAATTCATTCAAGAACGTATACCGATAGTACAAAATTGCAGAAAATACAAATTTTATATTTGATAAGGATATTAATTTACTCTATTAGCACAAAATTACTCAGATATTATCCTACTTTTACGTCCAACAATTAAGTAAATATATGATAAACAGGGTATATATACAATTTAAGGCAGGCAACGCATCCGCGCCCCAGCATGACCGTGGAGTGCGCATGGGCGGAGGATCGCTTATCCTAGGTGAGTCTTCTGCACGTTTGTTTCCATTACCATGCAATAGTACAAATGAATGAATTATATGAAATAAATCTATTTGTTAATTATTCACTGACGTCAAGGCCAAGTGATATACGAATGGAACAAAGCTAAAATATACAAGTCGAATACTCTCTATCGGTTTTATGAGGGTCCAATAAAATAACTATAAATAAAAAGTACAGAAAAGTCTTATTTTTTTGTTAAATTCCTTATCCTTCTTAGTATTGGGCATTAGAAATCGAATTGTAAACTAATAGTAACTATGATATAATATTGGTGGACCCGGCAGAGATAATTATGTCTGGTACACAGCCTACCGGATCCAAATAAAAACCCTCAGTTATCCAAGGCCCACTAAACTAGAAAAATAAATTAAAAACATTACCCTCCATATTTGTATTATCATAAAAAGTAGCCTAAATCCTTCTCCTGGTTCTAAGTTACCTCCCAAGCAATTTTCAGCCGAACCAGTTCCGCAGTTTTTGACTTATAAATAGCGTAGCTAACATGACTATCTTAATAATTTTATTTTCATTTTAAACACATTTTCACAATGGAACAGATGGGTCTCCTATTTGGTAAGAGAACATCCGCCCATGAACAACCGCGCATTGGCTGTGTTGTCAGTTTTTACGCCGCTTAAGTGGCACTTTTAAGGGCCTCCGATATCCTCACTTACTCTGTGAAACACAGTACAAGTATCGTTTCACGCTGAGTATTCTGTGAGCTCGTGGTATCACTTGGGACGAGCCAGCCCTATTAATGCGTTAGCATATTATGATTCAGAATGGCATTCCCACGGGTGCGACATTATTAAGACACTCACCCGGCCACAGTCAAACCATTCCACAGACCGAAAAAATTATAAATTCAATTATAATTGTCGAACCCGATACTTCTCGCTTAATGGTACACTTTTAAAACTATTAAGCTACGAGACTCTCAATGTATATACATGTGTATATATATATATATATATACATATCAATGATATTAGGTCAACGTCACTGAGTTTAATTCGGAATCAAAAGCACTATCGTTGTCACTGAAATCCGTTCGTTGTTTGAAATAAGTGAAGGCTTTGTATTGAATAATAATTTCAATTAATCTCCGCAGACAAATAAGTTTTAATTAAGAGAGAAAAGCTGATTTTCACCTTTTGCGACGATTCTTAATCAGATCCACGTTTCAATTGCAATAATAAATCTTTTAATTTAATTTTCTTATTTCTACACGTAATATATTTAATTTAATTTATTAACAAACATTGATTTCAATCACACGCTTCTTGGTAAACTTTATTAAAGTACTATCTTTTAAAATATTCTTCTCTCTTTTTTTCAACAACGAACACAAATCAGCTACTATTCTATCTTGTTTTAAGTTAATCAATGTTCAAGAGCAACGGCATATAAATATAATAACCGCATAGATACACGGCCAAGTAATAAATAAATAAAACAATGGGGAAATTACCGAAGATTTACAATGCCAAAACATTTGTACATACAGAGCTGTTAAATATAAAACACCTCTCGTATGGAAATAAAACACCCAGATAGGTCAGAAATAAAATTCAAGTAGTCTAATTTTATGAAGCATAAAATCCTTTGTGATGTAATATTTTTCAAGGCACATGTTTTTTCTTAGGAAAATGTTGCATTTTACGACAAAAGGCATAAACGGTTCGGTTTTAGCAGAATTCACTGAACACATCACATTTTACATTTTCGTCCTCGTTTTAAACTAGATTTTAACTGATTAAGAAAGGTACCCCACCTTAGATGTTTAGAAAAAGTGAAAATAAATGAGGCAATAAAATAGATTGATATACTCCTTATATTTAAACTAAATTATACTTTGAACAGTTTACACGTACTTAACTAATTCATAGATTTGTGCTTTATAATATGTAATTTACATTTGAAGTATAACATAATATCGTTTTTTGTTGATTAAGTTTACTTTGACAAATGTATAACTCAACACATATTTTTTTAATTCAGTCATTTATTATTTAACTAAAAATGAAACTCAAACGCCGGCAGAACCACGCAGACGGTACTTGTACTGTGTTTCAATGAGTGATTGAAGATATTGGAGACCATTAAAATTATACCGCTTAGGAAATTTAAAAAGCCGGTAACACAACTAAAGCACGGACTGTGGAGCGACCTACCTCCTCCGTTGTCCGTTTACATAAAGTAGAAGTGACATAATATACATATTAATTGTTATTATTAAAAATTAATCACTTCCTAGCCCTGCTTAACATTGATATTTCAATCCGCATGTAATTTACATGAAATGACCCAAAAACTACAGCTAACTATGCTTGGTTGGAATGCAAATGCAAATGGAACGTGAGTTCTATAGAAGTTGCCGGTTGCGGCACTGAGGTAGATGTAACTTTGTCTTTAACCTGCGTCTAATGGAGATCAAACAATGGCCAATTTGTGTCGTGTACAGTTTTAACCAGGTCGAAAGATTACCGGGCTGATTTACATCTGTAGAACCAGGTGAATTGAGGTATTTCTACACAAAGATGAAATTATTGCCATAAGGCCTCCACAGCTTCTTGCGGACTTACGGGGCGGCTCGCCGAGAATTTGGTTCGTGCCGCGACTAGCACAAGGGCGTCTCCTGCGAAACACGAACCTCAGCTTGGGCACTCGCAGGAACGTTGGCTGCCTGAGCGATCGGTCGGAAGCTCACCGGAGTGGGTTTTGCTATATATATCGGTCCTCGCCTCCATTTCCGGCGGGGGCGATTTTTAACGCGGTCCCTACACAGAACCCTACCATCTGATTTCTTTTTATCCTCTATGGAGGCTAAGAGCTCTTTGTTTGCTTCGGTGATTCGATCATTCAGATCGTGTTATACATAAAGCGGCATTCGGTGTGTCAGACGCCTTATCGGGGTGTCGGAGGCTCCTGAATTATGCCAGTTAAGCGGCTTAAAAAGACGGCAACACAACTAGTGAGCGGACTGTGGCGCGGTTGTCCATGGGCTGCGGTGTTCTCTTACTATTTAGGAGATTCGCCTTTATCCGCTATAGCATATAAAAACTTTCACAAATAGAACATCATAACAACCAACCATTTGAACGTTATTTAGAAAATCATCTCAATTACGCAAACCCCGAAACGTTAGCAAAGGTATTTTCTTTTATAGAGTGTGGATATTGGGTGAATAGGCGACCCGTCCCGTTTAATTACTTAAACATAAGACATGGTCTTTGAGCGGGTCAGCGAGAAATCTTTGATGATAAAATGATAATTTATAAGTTTGTGTTGTATTTTCCTGTGATGGTATAAACATGTATTATGTAAGTATAATACATAACAAACTAGCTAATGCGGCAAACGTTATTTTACTATATACATTTTTAAACAAAGATATATGTCGTCGCAGATTTTTTTTAGGCTGTACCAAATTGTACCACTTTTCACTAGAAATTAATTATATCTCTTACGGTTACTTTAAGGTAGCGTTCGTGAGAAATATCATCGTTCAGCCGTTTTTACTTCGAATTATTTTATAAATACGATAAATTTCATTCGTCAGGATAATGAATAGCTTATTGAATGAATTTTTAAAATCGGTTTAGCTTATCCAAAGATTAAACCTTACAACATCACAACAAACTTCACAAACTTTAAATATTTTTAGTATTAGTATAGATATGTACATCAAATTTTCATTTTAAAAATAGCCTATATAGCCTACATATGTATATAAAACTTATAAGATTATACTATTCCCGTGTATACTATATTTTCAAACTGGGAAGGAAATTTAAAAATAAAAATAAAGTTAGTAAAAAAAAAACAAAAAAGTATTTGTAATTAAAACAGCTGTTCTTCAACTGTTTTCTGAGTGAGTGAGGATATCGGAGGCCTTTAAAAAAAATCCGGCAACACAACCAATGCGGGGAATGTGGCGCCGTTATCCGTGGGCAGCGGTGTCCTCTTACCATATAGAAAACCGACCTGATCGTTTGTCCGCTAAAGTATAAAAAAACCAACTGAAGATGTATTCACAAATCAATGAAGAGTTTATAAAATTAAATGGAGTAAATTATGCTGGAGGCTTTGTGAAAATTTTAATTTGTCAATTAAGATTTAGGCGCCCCTTTACAGCTGTCGCTCAGGGCAGGCGCCACAATTTAACCCTTACTCTGTTAAAACGACGTTTCAAAATTCACTGATTTGTTTTACGATATTTCAAATTATACAGTATTACTACGTCCTGCTTCTAACGAGCCTATTGCTCAGTACGACTGTCGGTGGTCGAATGGAGCTGACTATGTTTTCGTTGAGAGACTAGCTTGAAAATATAAATAATAAAGTCATTGTTTATTATAATAAATGAGCAGCTAAGTGGTCTAATAGGTCTAAAAGCGAGTGAACAAGAATATACTATTTCACGCTTTTATTATGTTATTCACTTCATGATTGAATTGATTATTTAATAAAAATTCTTAATAATATGTTTGATTTTATTGTGACATCAATATAGTACCATTATACAAAATTCGTAATAGTAATAATAATTAATAAATAATAATTAAATTAATCGTAATATCGCCCAAGATCGTAATAGGTGAGCGTCTTTGGGAGAAGCCTGTGTCTAGCAGTGGACTTGATAGGCTTGATGATGATACTATTAGAACCAGATAGGTATTAGAAAGTGAAATTTAATATGACAACAATTTCACTAGGAAATAGATATTTATAGGTAAAATTGATTTATGTATTGAACTTTGCAAAGTCGGTGCTGTGCTAGTTACAAGTCGGTTAAAGTGAATTGCAATCTGTGAATTGGAATGTCGCTCAATTCTGCGACTTGGTTGATCACTGCTAATGACGTTAGTTCCGTAATCTTCCTGTTTAAAGCAGCGTGTAATAACTGTAAGCGCCTTTCAGTATCTGGAATAATTCGGCGATTAAGTTTAGTTGCGCTCGGAGCTTTTTGCTCCTCCCATCACCGTAATACTAAGCTGATTGACAAATTGCTTAATACATCTTATTTTATACTGTCTAAACATGGATTTGTCTATTATCGTGCCTTATTTAGGTTTCTGGAATACTTAATAATCTAATAGTAAAACCTTTTTTAAATATAAAACTGTTCTGTATTATTTTTATGGCATAGCGGAAACAGAGCACGGACAACTGCGCCACAGTCAATGCATTGGTTATCTTTCCGTGTTTTTACGCCACTTAAGCGGTATTTTTAAAGGACTCCGACATCATCGTTCACTCAGCGAAACAGCAGAAGCACCGTTTCAAGTACAACTACTATTTGATGCTGAATATTTTGTGAGTCCGTGGTGTCATTTCGGACGAGCTGTCCGAATTAGTGCGTCAGCATATGCTTCAGAATGGCTCTAGTACGTATATATTCGATAATTTCAATAATAAAAATTTCATATCTTATCTCAACATGTCCCTTCTCTGTAATATCGTTTTTCTCTGTAATAAGTTTTTTTCGCATTTATAGTATTTTAGCTGGACTTTCGACATCACGTTGCATTGGATCTTTATCCAACGTGTTGCTTACTATGAATGAAATGTCATGGTTTTTTTTAATACTAAGTGATATTAACATAAAATGGCGGTAGAGTGATATAAAACCTAATATGTTTAATTAAATACTAAACATAGTTTATTGTGTGAATCCAGAGGTGTTTTGAATGTAATTTTACTATCGTTTACTTATTTTAAGCTAAGATTGTTTGTTAGTTTAATTTAATCGGAGTAATTTACCTAAAGTTTATTTTCACACCCTTGAATTTGTTATAAATAAGTATCTTATATGGCATGATAGAAATAATTATTAAAATTTGAAGAGCATTTTTCATAATACAGAACTTTAAAATAAGAAAAATAAGGTGTTAGTAAATTGAAGTAAAACAAAATTTAATTTTTAAAATTTTACATGCATTCTTGTCTTCAGAATTCTATTTTAATTTATAATTTATAATTGATAATGGTCTGGAGTTATGAATGTGTATAGAATGAAGAGAAATTAACTACTGCAATAAACTTTATATATCGCTAAAATTGTAACGATAATTAAAGTATTAAAAGAAAGATACATTGTTAAAGTTTCTACTAGGACTTACAGAAAAATTTCAGTTAATTATCCAAAAAAGTTTAAATATTAAACATAGTTTAATAAAAATTTAATTACTTCAAGAACTCGAAGACAAACAATTTTTTAAAACAGTTGGAAATTTATAATTTATTCCGTCTCTGGAAGAGCAATGCTGAAGCATAGGCTAACGCACTAATTCGGCCGGTTCAACCGAAGTGATACCACGGCACGCCGTAAAAAAGCCGACAACACAACTAATGCGCGGAATGTGGCGCGGTTGGTGATGGGTGGCGGTGTTCTCTTACCATATAGAAGACCCACCTGCTCCGTTGTCCGCAATACCAAAACAAAAAATATTTTGCAATGACTGAATAAATGCATGCAGGTAAATGGATGCAGGTCGCCTCCGACAGGTATTCATGGAAGTACAAGGGGTAGGCCTATGTCCAGCAGTGGACGTCTTACGGCTGAAATGATGATGACGAATTAATATAACTTATAGAGTATTGTGGGTACTTACATTAATAAAAGTAGCTAGGTTAAGATCGGTAAATGGACCAGCCGTAAGTATAATACTTTTGGACAATTGAACAATAAGGATGAATAGCTTTCTTTTGTGATTCGAACTCTGCGTCCACCATTTACTTCGATATGGCGCGCGGAATAAGTCCAAGCTCTGAAATTTATTTAATATAGACTCGTTTAAAGGATAGTATTAAAGTCATCTGAAACCTGTGTACTGTGCAAGTATAGAACAACTTAAGAATTTTTTCTACAAATAAACTATTTAGTAATAGTTATATTACATTTTGGATAGGATAGGTACGTATTTTTGGATAGGTACGTAGTCTTTTGGATGGTTCGTCATATTAGTTTGGAAATACCTTCACAGGCAACTTATTCCACAGAGTAAGTAGCGGTACAAAATACCTTAAAAAACCCTGAAATGTGGTATGACAAACATCAAAGTTATACCGATGAAATATGATATTGTACTATTTGTAACTTCCATATGTGATCATGAAATGTAGCTTTATATATTTAATTTCATATCCAAGGACATCAATAACTAATACTTTTTTATCATTAATCTATTATTTTGAAATTTAAATTATTGTATGTTATATTGTCAATATTATATAGCTATTTTTTAAGCAAACTTACGGCATATAATACATCATTACTGTGCCAGCAATAGACAAAAAGTTGAGTTACACCGAATGTAAGATATACCACTGTCATCAGTTGCTGCATTCTACTAGTTTCCAGCTGAAATGGGTGAAAATTATTTACTGTATGCGTTAGATTCGTAGGGAGGCCCTTAAAATACCGCTTAAGCAGCGTAAAAGACAACAACAAACACAAAGGTACAGTAGACATATAGTTTCTCCTATATGGTTAAAGAAAAGATATTTTTTTACTTTTTAAGTCTATTTTGTGGTTCATCAAATGTGTTTTTCTTAAAAAATAATTTATTATCTATTACTATGAGGAGGTACACATAGGATCACATCAGTACACGTGTTGTGTAACCGTGCTTAAATCTGCACTTTAGGTTATGTTGCCGGATTTTTAAGCTGTTATAAACGATATAACTTAGATATCACTTCCGGAATATTGTAACATTTAGAGAAACACAGTAGTACGCTTTTAATAGTTGTCAAAAACTATTTTACGAATAAATTTACTCTAAATACATACATTTGTGATTTGGTAAGCCGTCGAGCAAAGCATCACTGTACAAATGAAAGTGTAGAGTAACAGAATCGGTGACGTACACGAATTATACAGCCGACTGTGTCTGAAATTGAATATTTTAAAAAATACTGAAAATCTAAAAGAAATATTATATAGTGAGATATGATATTGAAAATTTATGATTTAAAAATCTGTTAAAGAAATGTCTTCTAAGTTAAGACTTCGTTTATTATTAACATATTTTATACTTAGGCTTATATTCTGCTGAATGAGACCTAACATTAGTTCTATATTATCAGCCTATTATCATCTAACATTGGAAGAAACAAGACCACATGTCAATATATAAATTTAAATATAATTTTTAAGTTACATTCCGTTATCAATTTGAAACGCATACGGATCAGAATCTAATCATTAACTTTTTCATTTATTTTTATTTATATTATAGATGACAACGGAGCAGGAGTGTCTCCTATATGGTATAAGAAAACCGCCGCCCATGGCAACCGCGGCACAGTGCGCGCTTTGGTTGCGTTGACGGTTTTTGACGCCGCTTATGCCTTAACTTCAAGGGCCTCCGATATCGTCACCCACGTAGCAAAACACAGTACAAGTGCCGTTTCAAGCGAGCTCAATTAGTGCGTTCTCCCATTTGCAAAGTTGAAAATAAAACGAATGTTTACTCACAATAACAACTCAATATGCCGTTTCTGACAATCACGGATTCTATCAATCGCATCACGTTCTCCGCCATCAAAAATAGCGGCCGTGTCAATCTTCAGCACCTCTATCTCAGCTTTAATAAATATCATCACAGAGAGCGCAATTATATCATACGAGCTAATCCATACAGCCGCTAAGAATGTACCAGTACCTTGGATGAGGCAGGCGAAAAAATAACCCGGCATTTCATGCTTATTGAAGGGAACCCATGAACTCACTACCTGCATATAATCTTCTGTACCTTCATTCACATCCTGTCTGTACCTTGCTGATAAGAGAAATTTGAATCCCGGTTGGACAATAACCACAACCGCTGTAAGAAATGTAAGTGAGACATATGTGTATACCACCTTTCTGCAATACGTAGTGAAGTGTTCAATGCTAGTCTTCTTCTTGGGGTCTAAAGTAGACCTATTGTTGATATCAGCTTGCGTTACGTAATCGCAAATCGCACGCCAGTCTTTCTGCCAGGCAATAAGCGACCAGATCTTGCAAATATTAATGACGCCTTGCATTGAGAACTTAATATTAGTAAGCAACAGATCCAAATCGGCTTTAACGTAAAAGACATCAATGAACTCTGTGAATATGAATATCGTTTCAAATATTTGTATGAGTAAAAAGAATATTCTTTTTTTAAGTTCGTCCGGTAGCCACACGCCCCAGAATTTCAGAAACTTAATAATTGGACCCAGAAAAGGGCGATCTGGGTCTTCCAGTGAGCTGAGAATTTTCTTCAACATTTTTCATACGTACAAAATAACGAAAAACCTGGCTGTATAGCCTTTAGAAAGTGATGTCAATTATTTGGAAAATTGTTTTAGTGATGCACATACAATATACAAGGGTATATAATGTTTCTAATGATTTACAGGATTTTGAAATAGAAATATGGGTTTCCGAACTGATTTAAGATATAGTGCTGAAAATTTATTTTTATCATAATACTATTATGAGATCTTATAAATTGTATATTAAATTTATCTTAATGAATATACTTATTGTTTATTCTTCTACATGTACATTTTTTTTCATAATTTAATCTAAGTTTATTTCACTCATTAACACAAGTATGTTCTAAGAACACTCAACAATCTGTACACTATAAATCGTTCATAGATAATGACAGCGATGACTACAGTAAATTTCAAATTTAGAAATATTAATTACTTTACATATACTGTAGTTGTACTTTTAAAGAAAACATACAAATTGAAAAAGAAAATATATTAAAGTTTTCTTGTAATTGACATTGCATTATTCACTTTCTCACAAATATTCTATTTAAGTTATTAAATTTAGAAAAATAATCAGTTTTATGGTTTCCAAAGCTCTTAAATTTTTCTTCGCTAAAGAAAATTGTAATTAAATTGCCTTTCCATCACTATACAAATTCATTACATTCATACAATTTTATTCAAGAGCGATTATAAAATAACTAATATTATCATTTTAATTACGCGAAGTATTAAGCTATTATGTCTGAAAAGTAAATTATATGTATTTTATAATACATATTAAAGTCAAGTCAATGGAAAATACATATTTATATTTTGATTTATCTATAAATCTATTCTCTTTTATCGAGTAAAGCTTTGTTAATCTAAAATATTTTGAAACGTTATTGTAAAAATAAAAAAATTCAAAAATAAATAATAATTTAAAAAAAATAGTAAGAGATAACTCTTGTAATGGTTGGTTTAATTGTAAAATAATATCAATTATTAAATTTGAAATAATAAATTAATATATGACAATTGAGTACTGTATCTTTTTATTTATTTTATATTACATGAATTGAACCGGTCAAAATCGTATCACAAAGATTTATATTTTTTTAAATGAAAGTTCACTTCTGCGAGAGCCATGCATATAGCATATGCTAACGCACTAATTGGGCCGGCTCGTCCAAAGTGAAATAGTAGTTGTACTTGACAAGTCGCCTCTACTGTGTTTCGCTGAGTGAGTGAAGATATCGGTGGCCCTTAAAAATTGCTGCTTAAGCGGCGTAAAAAGCCAGCAACACAGCAATGTGCGGACTGTGGCACGGTTGTCTATGGACGGCGGTGTTCTCCTAACATATAGACCCACCTGCTCCGTTGCCCGCTATAATCCAATTCCACTGTGACACTGTTTTTTATAAAATACACAAATGAATGATATCTTACACCCTAAATATTCACAAGTACGAATTCATTTATAATTTTTAGTATATTACCCATTACCCATTAGTACCCATCCTTTTGCAAATATCTCTAGATCTAAATCAGCTAAATCGGTCTAGGCAATGTCAAGTTATAGCGAGATGAAGGAATAGCAATTGATTTTTATATGTAGGTTTATTTAAATGAAATCATGAACAGTATATACGAATGTCTTATAAAGAAATCATGAACTTCATTATACAGAAATAACAGAACTAGAGAATAATATAATGAATTATTTGAATAAAGAACACGTTTAAACGGTTATGTTGTGAAAGCGGAAACGGCTCAAGGGCGAGGGTTTCGAAACCGGATGTTTAGTGAAAAGTGGAATTGTATAGTACGGTTGTGTACCGCTAAGTTTCAGAAATAGGGTGACGGTCTTTTATTAGATTAATCTTTCTGCGGACTTAGCGTATTTTCAATCTAAATTTGTCTAAAATTTTCCTACCAGTCTTCTATATAGAAATATTCCCCTAAACGTATGATATTAAGTGATTTTGTGTAGTTATATATCAGATAGATCTGAAAATCGATTAACATATTACACATACCCTAAATGTTAAGTAAGAGAGGTTAAAAAAAACATTTTCTTTGTACTTTTTTTTAATTTTGTCCAAAATTTTATGGTTTAGCATTAAAAAATACAAACATCCCTAAATTTTTATTTTTCAACTAATATCTCATATTTATAATACATATTATTACTTCAATTAATATATATATGTATATAGACAATGTTTACCAGAGTCATCAAGTTATAAATATATAAGTATACTAGTAGACTCGGCAGACGTTGTTCTGCCCACTACACTACCCACCGAGTCTGACTTACATGTTTCTATTAAATATT
>DWCF01002808.1:0-22260 GCA_018230265.1 Delias oraia | reverse complement strand
AATTCACCCAAGTTGGCGGGAGAGCCACCAGCGATTCTCGAAGACAGATACTTCTCTTCTGCTTTACGAATCCTCTCTGCTTCAGGGATACCGATTCTTTCCATGTAGTTCCATGATGTACTCCACTCAGGTGCTGCTCTGATGACGTCGGCAGCAGTAAACGCAGCAACGGCAGCTAAGACTACTAAAATCTTCATAGTGATAGAATAGTATAGATTCGCACCTTCGGTTTATATATAGAGAGGTGAGATTAAGAATATTAGTCATCATAATTAAACGATAAGGATCTAATTACGTTGCTTACATTATTATCACCAATGGTTTTTCCTAAAATTCTTATCATTTGAAGACATCGTTTTCCTAGTCAATATAATATGTAATATGACACATAAATTATATAAGTATTATATAAAGAAGCGTTTCAAATAAAAAATATCACTATTTTTAGAAATCTTAATTTTTTATTCTATAACGGACAACGGAGCAGGTGTGTTCTCCTATATGATAGGAGACACCAACGCCAATGAACAACTGCGCCACAGCCCGCGCCATGGTTGTCGGTTTTTTACGACGGGTAAGCGGCACTTTTAAGGGCCTCCGATGTTCTCACTCTGCGAAACACACTACAAGTACTGTGTCACGCTGAGTATTCTGTGAGATCGTGGTATCACTTCGGACGAGCCGACCCAATTAGTGCGTCAACATATGCTTCAGCATGTCTCTCCCACGTGTCTAAATAAATACTAATAGATACTACAATCATAATTTGGAACAAATATCGAACAATTTTTAGTTTTTATACTTAATTATTTCGTATTAGGTCTATTGTCAAAAGTATAATTGTCTATTGCTGCTTAATCATAAGAATCTCTTTTGTGCGAGCATCAGACAAAAAAGTGAAAAAATTTCACTCGCAAAATATTGATAGGTATAAAGAATTTTAAAGAAATTATATTAAATTTATCAGTAGTCTGCTAACACGCCTTTTTAAGCTTGCCTTTAATTTAAAATAAAAATTATAGATACATTTGTTAACATTTAATAGACAAACTAGTCTAGAACTGTGAACCATAGCTGTAACCTGTGGCTCTACTCTCACACCCAGAAAAAGGCCAATTCCAAATTCAGTTCTGCGCAGGCACGCTTCATTTGCTACTTATATAGATATAAGCCAGGTACTTGAGTGGTTTAATGAGTACCATGAAGCTAAAGGTATCTGGTTTGAATCCCGTTCCGGATTATTATAAATTAATTTATTCGGTTTCTGGAAGAGTTTGACAGTGGCCGGGCGAGTGTCTTAATACTGTCACACCCGTGGGAGAGCCATGTTGAAGCAAATGCTAACGCACTAACCAATAAGCGATATTTGGCGACGATGTTCTCTTACCATATAGGAGACCTACCATTTCCGTTGTCGGCTATAAAATAAAAACAAAATAAGCTTTCTCCTGACGCCAGATGGGTTCTGGAGCCAGTGTGGTCTTAGGCGACTTTTGAAAAGTGTGCCACGTCAAAATGGTGACCAGTGTATATTTACTAAAATAATTGTTGTAAAAGTATAGGAGTGAACAGTTTATTGAAACATATATTCTTGTGTAAGTCTTTTGTATTTAATAACTAATCATAACAAAAAAGTGATATTTTTTTAATAACTAATCATACTACATTATACTATTAATCGAGTTACTTATATTTTATCTTATATGAATAACTCTATTAGTTAGTACCAAACTATAATAAATATTCTAATTCTTCCAAGTATGCAAATATGGACTATTTACATTTAAGAGACACTGTCGGTAGGAATTCTTTGACTATAATATGTTTTCTCTTTGTCAGTTCTCGTTATATGTTTTGTACGTTTACTTCATACGGTTCGGGAAATGCTACCAAAAGCGGCCTTGGTACTGGCTCAGCCACGTGCTTCACAATCGGGAGATGTTTTGTTATTTTCACTTCCTTATGAATAATTACTGGGAAATCGAATTTTGCATCTTCTGCCCTCGGCACTTGCTGCTCTATTTCTTGTGTGTTATATCCATTAAAGGCATTTTTAAGGTCAGTATACCTTTGAACTTCAAGACCACTCGCTCTTGCTCCTGCATATTCGTCGGAGGACAATTGACGTTGATAATCAGAGATCAATTTTAATTGTTCACGATTCTTTTGGAGAACGCGCTGCCAATTTTTATTGAATTGTTCTTGGGTGGGTTGCGGTACTAGAATCTTTTCAAAGGAAGGAATAAAAGGTATCCATTTCTCACTTGTTTGACGGTCGTTCTTACTAAATTGTTGTTCTGGTTGAAAGAATTTGGGGTTTGATGCTACCAACTGCTTCTCTGGTTTGTTTGAATTAAAGTCTTGTGACTTTTGGTTAATTCGTAAGCTCGGATTGTGGATGAGTGGAGTTTTCAGTATATTTAAATTTTCGATGTGATACGATTCTCGTTGGTTCTGGGGTTTTTGCTGAAAGTTTGGTAATTTTTTGTTTATGGTTATCTGTTCAACAGACGTTGCCCTGAGTTCAGCTTTACCGGATTCGAGATCATTAATTTGACTCGGTGTTAAGTAGACAATTATGTCCTTAGTCGCGAAGCTCTGTTGTGACCTTTGTGGAGAAGTTGTGGAATCATTAGCTGGGAACACTTGCGGCCCTGGATCTAATACCTTTCCTTGTACTGATATTAATATCATAGAAACACATATAGCTACCTGTAAATAAAATCTGATTAATAAAATAATTATATTGGGCATATTGTTTGCTGCTCCAATTCTTGAATATTTAGCAAATCTTGATTTTTTTATCGACGTTTTCCCAATACACCCGTGGCCAGCGAATCAGAGGTCCATGTGCGACGGTCCACATATCTTAGATGAGCCTCTAGATCGTATGCCTTCTGTTTTTTTAAAAAGATAAAAATCATAATTTGAAACACAAGACACTACCTCAAGCAAAATAAAATTAAGTTATGAAAAATAAAAGCTAAACCAAATTCAACATTTAAAAAAAAAATAAATCGCTAATATTTCACAATATTTATTTAAACTAGCACATAGTAGACATTGCTACTGATGATTAGTTTATGATGAATAGAAAATTAAATTAAACTTACTTGAAAAAACATTTTTAGTATTAGGAAGATGCTTCAACCAAAGCTGTTCGTAATCTACACAAAATTAGTGGTGACATCATTTTATATATATTCTTTTGATCTTATAGGAAATGTTAATTAATAAGATTAATTTAATATTATCATGATTTGCATAGACACTATTGCCTAAATTTGTTCGATAATGTATTCAATTGGATATTTTGAAAGTGTTAGATAATACGGCTTTATTTGGTATATGAATTAACTCTTCCTTAAACTCTCACTGATAAATACCATTGCAAAATAATATTATTTATTTTTATTAATTAATTATTATGTATTAATTATTTTTCACCCGTGGGAGAGCCATGCTGACGTACTAATTGGACCCGCTCGTCGGAAGTGATACAACGGGCTCACAGAATACTCAGCGTGAAACGGTACTTGTATTGTGTTTCGTAGAGTGAGTGAGAATATCGTAGGCCCTTAAAAATACCGCTTAAGTGGCGTAAAAAAAAGCCGGCAACACAACCACTGCGCGGATAGTGGCGCGGGTGGTGATGGGCGGCGATGTTCTCTTACCATATAGGAGACCCACCTGCTCCGTTGTCCGCTATAGTATAAAAAAAAGAATACAGTTGCATACATTTACATTTCCCACACAAATACATACTTATATGTATGCTAGCGGACCTGGCAACCATTGTTTTGTTATATAAATTATAAGAAATATATATGCAATTACAGACTATTCTATAGGCATTATCAAGCTATCATTATTGATTAAATTTGCAATTATTTTATGTTGTTGTATGTAATCAGACTATTTTATTTTGATAAGTGAAAATTAAATAATCAAGTTTTCATCATAATTGAATAAACAAAACGAAAAATATTTAACATTCTTACACTTCTATCTTCTTCTATCATTAATATTGTTTCTTATTCAAAACTGGAAATAAATTTAGCAATGTCAAGTATTAATAACAAAACAAAAAAGACAATCTCTACAATTATATTTATAACTCTATCTGTAACGTCTAAAATAAGGCGAAATATATATCATTAAAGCATCAACTATCAAACAGAAATTAATAATCACATTTGTATTCGCGAACGCGAATAAACTGACGTTTGATATATTACTATGACCAACTGTAAAATCGATTAGTCTGGTGGGTCAAGCGATAGCTTATCCTACTAACACAATATTATAAACGCGAAAGTTTGTAAGTATAAACGGTTTGTTGTTATTTCGCGCAGAAATTACTGAACAGATTTTTATGAAACTTCGCAATAATACAGTTCATATATAATAATAACACATACATATAGTGATGTATAATAATATTGAGCAAATTTCACAATATATAATAAAATATGTCACGTAAATCGGACGCGTAGATAGACAGGGAGGGCGACGCAATGTCTGCCGAGTCCACTAGTGGTTATTATGATCTTTTTACTGTATTTTTTATTATTCTATAGCGGACAATAGAGAAGGTGGATCTCCTATGTGGAAAGAGAATACTGCCGTCCATGAACAACCGCACAATAGTCCGCGCATTGGTTGTGATGCCGGCATTTTACGCCGCTTAAGCGACATTAACAAGGGTCTCCGATATCCTCACTCACTGTGCGAAACACAGTACAAGTACCGTTTCACGCTGAGGATTCTGTGAGCCTGTGGTATCACTTCGGACGAGTCCGCCCAATTCGTGCGTCAGTATATACTTCAGCATGGCTCTCATACGGGTGACTTAATGGTAATGCATAATGCACATTTCGTTTTTAATTTGGTTAAGTGTTAATATATGTAAAGTATGTGGTCAAATTCTTTATAAAATGAATGTTTATTTATATTATAAACGTTTATGGCTTAGTAGTGTTAGTACATATTATGTAAAATGTTCTATCATAATCATTGTTCAAATATAAAGATTGTTTGGTTTATCCTATAGTATATTTTGTTGTATTATGGATTAATAAAACTTAATTGATTAGTGAAACAGGAGTTTATATATTATGTTATCTACTTTTGTCTTCAACGCTTTGCACCAAATTGAAACAATTTTTTTTTTGTTTTTGATCATATCTGAAAACTTTCTGTAGTAAACAAAAATAATATAAATCTACTTCATAGCAGTGTGTGATGGTTCACAATACCTTTCATACCTGTAGAAATCCGGTATAGATTGGAAATGTATATTACTTTACTCCTGTAAAGATAGTAATAACAATAAACGAATTGTCTCAACAGTGAAAATCTAAAACGATAATGCCACAGGCGCCTAAACCTTATTTTATTTCATAAAGTATGAACTTTTACTTTTAAATTTATGATTGGTAAGATACATAATCTCAATTTCAATCCGAAATTCTTTTCTAGTTTAACCTTACTTCTATATTAATTTAATATTTTCAAAAGATTACTTTAAATAAAGCGAAACCAATGAAAGAGACTTGAAATTTTTATATTTTATTTAAAACAATGTATTTACAGCTTATGACTACAATATTTACAATGATATCAATTATTTGGCACGACTCTTTTCACCAGCAACAACTTTTCTTCTTGTAATGGGTTACATGTTTGATGATGTGCAATGGGTAAGGTTTCCAGACGGCAACGGGAACCTCCACATGCTTCACAATGGGAACGTGAATCTTCTTTATGACCTCGTATGGTCGCTCGACAGGTACTGGTATCTTTTTGATAACTTCCACCGGTACTTGCTTAACAACTTCCACCGGGACTGGTCTTTCAACTTCTACATGCTGTGTCTTGTATACAGGGTAAGGGACATGTTTTACAACATCAACATGGACGGGGTAAGGTTGAGGGACCGGTACCTTCACTTCTTGACGGACGGGAACTGGTACAGGCTGTGGCACCGCCACCTGTATGTGTCTTGTGACTTCTACGGGGATTCTACGGACAATGTTTTGAACAACGGATTGGAGCTCGTATCGGGTTGCAGAAGCGACCGGCCGACCGACACTGACAGACGTTCCAATTACCTTTGGTGCTCCAACATTGGTGGTAATACCAGATACGACTGGACCGCCTACAATCTGTCCACCTAGACCTGGTCCAGAAACTGAGGCCGATCCGTACAATTCAGGACCACTAACACCGGGTCCGGAGAGACCAGGCCCTGATATACCAGGCCCAACAAGATTTGACCCATCCAGTACTGGAGATGCTAATCCTGAGCCCCCACAACCCGAACCACCTAAACCAAAACCGCCTTGGCAACCACCACCTAATCCTGATCCGTCTAATCCCGAACCTGATCCTTCTATGGGCTTAAAACCACTGTCCAAGGAGCCACCGATGCCCCCATTAAAGGCATCACCGTGTGAGTGTTCATCTAATATTTCTCCGTGACTTGAGTCATGTATTCCACTGATCAAGGTGGCAGGTCCACTAAGGTGAACTGGTCCTGATGGAACGCCGTATGTGGTTGAAGGCGGTCCATATGAAGCTGATGGTGCGCTCTGTGCTGATGAAACATAAGAATCTGAGCCGTGACCGTGCAAGAGACCGGCTTCAGCGCTGAAGGCCAACGCTGCCAAAAGCGTTACTTTTATCTGTAACAAGTGATGTTAGCAATAATTGGAACTTATTAAATATCTAACTCATTTAATTGTATTACATGAATGGATTTTTAGTTAATATTTAAAAACTTACAACAAATGCCATGGCTTTTAGCTATACGCCTGGAGCCACCTAAAAAATGGCTTGTTGTTGTCTGTCGCGAGGTTCCGTGGGTTGTGATTTGTTAACTCCACGGTCCTCATATTTATACATGTTATAAAGCCTCTCTTTCGGTACAACGCAGTGAATAAATTACTAGAATGATATCGATATTATAGATTAGCAAAGCCATCGGAGGTTAAATTTTCTTTTTGATAAAATTGTATATTATAAAACTATAACGTAACAGTTTTAATTAGAATTAAATCTTTTATGACACTCGGAGAGAATCCTTACCGTGAGTGAAAGTAAAAGTAGTTTTTAATAACAGTCGTTTTAACTTATTTTTTCCAATGACTTAATAATTCATTACATATCGTTATAAGTTATTAAGTCATTTTGGAAAGTATACAGAAAAATCTACCAGAGTTTGCAGAAAACTAGATAGATGTTAAAAAAGTATAACTTTAAAGCTTATACATTACTTTATGTTTATCTGTTTCACATTTTTACGAACAGGTTTACTGAACAAATTTGTTATGTTGTCTTTATTCATTTGTTACAGGTCCAATATCCATAAATAATAATAAAAATGTGCACTTTTACAAGTCAATTTACAATGGTAAAGCTGCCATTAGTTCAGAACATATAACTTTACAAGAAGAACCAACAAGAAACTGATAGGGTTTCATTTTTTTTAAATCGTCAAATTTACAATAGCTGTTTTATTTATGTTTGCTAGTTTAAACCATTTAGAGCTGGGGAAGAGATTTCCATGCTTCTATGTAGGTTTATATTATATAAATTACATTATAGGAACAATAATGGATAAAAATTATATAGTTATTTAGTTGTCAGCGTGAAAAGGACTACATAACTCGATGAATTTGACCATTCTCAAATCTATTGATTCTTCGAATTGAAGTAGTCTCATTTCTAATATTATTTAGTTTGTGTACGTCAATTCAAAACATGGAAATTATATAGATTCAAAGAAAGTCAAGTCAATTGCTATATTTTTTATTAGCATTTTGTCTCCATCGATGTCAAAGTCAACTCTCCCGTGGCTCTGCAAGGGCTGGGGTTATCCATGGGCGGAAGACCGCTTACCCTAGGAGAGCCTCATGCTCGTTTAACACCGTCTCCGTAAAAAAATGTAATTGGTAGGAATTAAAAAATCAAAAGTTGAAATCACTGCCTAAGATTTCACCAAATTTCCCATGAATATTTTGTAACATCTTGAAACAAGTTGCGGAAAAAGCTTAAGAGTCCGTTATCTTCAATCTTAGTACTTAAGTTTTTTAACGATTTTAAGGGAAAAAGGCACGTTGACACGATTATGTAATATGCACTAGCCCAGAAGACATCGGATCTTTACTTTCCTTATGATGCAAAAACACTCAATTACCAAAAAACTTGAAATACTAGTTTGCTTTTCATTCTAGTTCATACTTAAGTTAATATTGCGTCTTGCTTGCTTTTCTCGGAAATATAGTGAAATTTGCATGACATTACTCTGAATTATGTCATTACATGAACAAGATCTTCTATGAGTCCTTAGATAATTGACGTTGACATAATATTTGCTTTTAAATTTTGCAAGGCTGAATTGGTTTATTTAGAGATCGTAATATTCTTGTGACTGAGTGTTTAACTTTTTTATATAATGAATTCATAACCAACCAATCCATTAATAACCAATACTAGATGATCTTCAAAAAAGAGCGTACCTATATCTTAAAGGACGGTAACGCATCAAAGGAAAAGGAGGCTTATCCTTGGGAGCCTCCTTTTGACAGTTATCTCTTTTATTATTTTATGTCCGTATGATTTTAAACATATTCTTGTCACGTTATTTTAACAACCTTATTTTCATTCTATACACAGTATTCTGTCATTTTTTATTGCCAAACTACACAATCGTTAAATTTCCATTTTGCAATATTTAACTAAATTCTTTCCTACCTACCGTAATACTTAAGCATTTTCACCATCAATTCAATAATCATAAATTATTTAATATAAAATTTACATAGGAAACATATATCGTTATATATTTAATGTGTGTTTTATAATGTTACGTAAAAGTTGTGTCATTTGACCCTTCATTGAGTAAGTTTGGAACAAGAACCTGTTTACATTAATTTCACTCGGCTGGGATCGTTCCGTTGAACAATAAAAAAACCGATTGACCGATATATTAGTCATTCCTTCCGGTTCAAATTCTGTGTCAGACATTGCGTAATATTGGCACACAAATATTCATCGGTTCTTTAATCTTATTAATAACTAAATCACCGACTTACGAAACATACTTATAAGACACGCTGTCTAAAATACAATTAATTAAAAATAATAATATACAAAATATTTTTTATTAATTACCATCTTATATAATGTGAACAACTTTTTAATCTCTAAATTATGTTAACTCGTTAATTAGACATCGCATGATGGATTTACGGCAATAATTTTGATAGCACATGAATATTTGATAGGGATTAATATCATTACTATCCTATGAATCCACCTTGCACCTTGAGATACAAATATTTTAATATAATAATTAATAATAATAATAAATAATACAATAACTAAAAAAATACTATTCAGTTGGTTTTAAATTTTTAGAGAGACATATGAGTAATGCGACGGACCTTTTCATACATAGGTTTTTTTCAACGGTGGCAAACAAGCAGGATGCTCTCCTAGGACTAGCGGACGTCCGCTTAATCGTCTTTAAGCGGACGTCCGCTTAAACCGCTTTTAACTACGCTTTGTTTTTGAAAGTCCTGAAGTATGTTTTTGTTTTTATTTTCCAAAATGATTTTCTTTACTGGCAAGTGCGACACAAGTTTCCAAGTGTTAAAATACAGGCAAATATAAGAGATGCCATTATGTCAACTATAAGTTATAACTTTGAAAGACTTAACTATTTGAAATAAGCAAAATCCATTTTAATGAGTTAGTCATATAATTGAAGAAAAGAAAGGACATTCTAAAAAAAATTATACAAACATATTACGTAATATAATCAAATAGATATAACTTTCATCTTAATAAATTTACTAAATTAGTTTTATGTTTTGCAAATTTAAATTTTAACATTTTTTTTTCATTCATTTAGACTGTTTCTTTCTCGTACACTCAAATTATCCTGTTTAGGGTTTACAGACTAAATTTTTTTACAAAAGAATAAAAATTTTAAAATTCTTATTTATAATTGAAAACATACCTATTTGCAAATTTTTAAAATTCTGATAGGTAAAAATAGACATTCTTATGTAATAAGAATGTGTAAATATGATCTATATATATTACCTTGTAAATAAACATATTTGTCAATGTAAAAAATTATATGATATATATTTTGTTGAATATATTGATATGTTGCCATTATTTATTATATGAAATCGTAATATGTCTGATTTACTCTATAGATTTTAAAATGTAACGAGACATTTTTAAACATCATTTTTTGCATAAAAATCACTGATAGTTTTGACACATATTAATTTATATTGTCTACTAGTAATACAATTTTAGTTAATCTTATATAGATGATTGCATGACTGTTAAAATGTAATTTTATATTGAATTTAATTCACGTTACTCTGTAAGAAATATAATGGTTTTTATTAAATAATTAAGTCAAGACTTAATAAATTGAGATGCTTAAATAAAAGGGTTATATCTTTGGACATACATTTATTTCCAACGTTTATATATTAACTATTTACAGATAAAGAATTGAACATCAATTCTCTCGCCTAATTAATGACTGAGTTATCACCCTACAAGGCAGCCTCAAGATGAGCTTAAGTGGAACTATTTACAAGAGAATGGACTGGCTACAACGGATGAGATATATAAATATTTTAGCGCCATCACCGTTGAGACCATCCACCGTGGCCGTGAGCGTATTCATGCCCATGGTTAAGGGAAATTTCAGGCCCATGATGGACATGGGCAAGTTCATGCCCAATCCCATGGTCAAGGGAAATTCCGTGGCCGTGTCCATGCGCCAGGCCAATATCGTGCCCAAGTCCATGATCAAGAGAAATTTCATGTCCGTGTCCATGTGCCAGACCAATGTCGTGCCCAAGTCCATGATCAAGAGAAATTTCATGCCCGTGTCCATGTGCCAGACCAATGTCGTGCCCAAGTCCATGATCAAGCGAAATTTCATGCCCATGACCATGCGCCAGGCCAATGTCGTGCCCAATTCCATGATCAAGTGAAATTTCATGCCCGTGTCCATGTGCCAGGCCAATGTCGTGCCCAATTCCATGATCAAGTGAAATTTCATGGCCGTGTCCATGTTCAAGGGCTATGTCATGCCCATGTCCATGTCCAAGAGCATACAAATCACCGTGTCCATGACTATAGCTGTGATCATGTCCATAATTGTGACTGACATAACTGGGGCCATGTCCGTAACTGGAAGCGTAGCCATGACTGGAGCCATGTCCATAACTAGAACCGTGACTCTTTCCATGCCAGCCATGGCTTTCATGTGCCTTGTGGTGGACAGTCTTAATAACGGGGACTGGGTATTTCTTCACAACGTGTACGGGTACCTTCACCAATTTTACGACTGGCACTTTCACAATTTTCTCCACCGGAACTGGGTGATCGACTGGTATCTTCACCACCTTTTCAACTGGTACTTTGACAATTTTCTCTACGGGATAAGGCACTGGCTTGTCAACTTTCACGTGGTGTATCTTAACCACGGGAACGGGAACATTCTTAACAACTGGTACCTGGACTGGGTAAGGCTGTGCCACTGGAATCTTAACTGTCTGTGGTACTGGAACGGGGTAGGGTTGTGGTACACTGTGTTGTACATCTTTGTACACTCGGTAGGTTTCTTCGCGTACTTGGTACTTTGTGGGAGCGCCGTTGCTGTTGGCGAGGCCATGAATCTCATCGATGACTGGCGCTTTAGGTCCATTTGGGGCTGGTTGGCCATTAATAAGTCCTGGTAAAGCCGCTCCAGGTAAAATGGATGCACCGATTCCAGATCCTAAAATGGCAGACGAACCCAAGGAGGCACCAGTTAGACCAGCTCCTCCGAAGCCTGATTGGTATCCTCCATTAAAACTGCCACCCGAATAAGTAGCTGACGGTAGAGATCCCACAGGGAAGGAACTTGGAGAAAAGCTAGACGCAGCATCAAGCACACCTGGTCCCGATAAATTGGGCAGAGGGGGAGGTGATAGTCCACCACTAAAGTCATGATGGGAGTGGTCGTTTAAATTATGGTGAGAGAGGCCATGCAGATCTTGGTGTAAATCGTGGGAGTGACCATGAAGATAGTCATGGGAATGATCATGACCGTGCAGGATTCCAGCATATGCGCTGCTCAGCAGGATGGCTAACGTGGTCAGTTGCAACTGAAATTAATAAATAAAACTGTAATTATTTGGTTCGCATTAAAAACTCAATTCTTCTATATTATACTTACAATAGTAGCCATGTCGATTAGCTAATCGCTGGCCACCAAGGAGCTGTATCTTCAACAACAAGCGAAGCTCGTTTGTAAACTTTTCGGATATATTCCAAACTTATATATCACCGTTATGTGTGCCGCAGAACATGAAAGCGAAAATATTCTCTCTCCTTTTCATTCATATCGCTGTAGTATTATGTATCCGAATTAATTCACCGTAAAGTTACTCAATAGCGGTCTGACCAGCCATTGATGACGTTCTTTGGGTCAGTTCTTTTTTATGGTATAGTGGACAACGGAACAGGTGGGTGTCCTATATGGTAAGATAATACCATCGCCCATGGACAACCGCGGCATAGTATGCGCATTGGTTGTGTTGCCGGCTTTTTTCGCCGCTTAAGCGGCACTTGTAAGGGCATCCGATATCCTCACTCACTCAGTGAAACACAGTAAAGGTACCGTTTTAAGTACAACTACTATTTGACACTCAATTTACTGTGAGGCCGTGGTATCACTTCGGACGAACCGGAGCAAACTGTGAGTTATCATGTTCTTCAGAATAGCTACCCCACGAAGGCATATTCGTCGAAGTATGACCATTAATTAATTAATTATTTAATATATTTCCAGTTTACCATTTAATATATTTACCAATAAGATTTTGTTGCAAACTGTTTCAAGTTTTTTTGGCAGCGACAAATATTTTTTTTAATTTATTCTATAGCGGTCAACGGAGTCTCCTATTTGATGAAAAAACACCGCCGCCCATAAACAACCGCACCACAGTCCGCGCATTGGTTGTGTTCGATATCCTGACTCACTCAGCGTAACAAATTAGAAGTACCGTTTCAAGTACTACTACTATTTATCGCTGTGTATTCTGCAAGTCCGTGGTATCATTTCGTACGAGACGCCCAAATTAGTGCGTTAGCATAATATAGCGGTGTGACAGTATTAAGACACTCGCCCAGCCATTGTCAAGCCTTTCCAGAGACGAATATAGAATAAAAAATTATAGTAATATATTATAATTTATATTAATATTATAACCAGGATTCGAAACCAATAACTCTCGCGTCATCGTATACTTATCAAACCATTTAGCTACGTACTTTAAAATTAAAAAAAAAAATTAGATCATTTGCATTGACGTTATTGTATGGGGTAGGTTTTTTTATAGCCGACAAAGGAATAGGTGCGTCTCCTGCATGGTGTCACAGTCTGCGCATTGGTTGGATTGCCGGCTTTTTACGCCTCCTAAACGGCACTCTTTAATGGTCTCCGATATTATATTCATTCTGCGAAACATTGTACAAGTACTGTTTCACGCTGAGTATTCTGGGATATATCTATAGGTACATCCACTTGTAATGTAATTCCACACTTATGCATACAACTTAAGTATCTTCACATGTTACAAATTGACGGTCTTGTGAAAAGTGTCGTGTTTTACAAGCGGTCATATGTGGAATGGACGCGCGCTGGATGCAGAAAGCGAAACGCACGCAATAATTATCTTAAACAATTTATCAAATGAGATTATTTACTTATTGTTTTGGTACATGACGTGCCATTTATATTATTAAAGAAATTAGCGAGTTCCAACGTCTGCGGTATGTTTCTATTAAAAAGACATTTATTGTTTGCTTTAGAAAAAGATAAACAAAAAATTAAAATGTGTTAGAGGACGCAGCTACTATTAACCGTATTTACTAACAATAATAATATACTGTTATTTCATCTCTGACAATTATCTGTACTCTCCGCGAGTGAAATAGAAAACCCTTTCTGATTATCACTTCTAAATACATAACAAATTATTCTATTTAATTTATATAAGAAATATCCAAAAATAATTAATATAGTACCCAATGAGCAGAAATTATTCAAACCTTTGAATAGACTTTCAAGTGTTAATATTTCACATATTGATTTGAGTTTTGATTGTTTATCCGAAGATTTGAATAATTTTTTAAAAAGTTTGGTTCGATTTTGTTGTTGCTTGCATCATATGTCACGTATTATGTAACGTTCGAAACCATAATAAAAGTACTCTTAAACTGCATTCTACTTGCCGTCTTTACCTTATATCTTTAAAAGAACATAGGAGTTTTTTAAATTAAAATAAACAATACGTTTACTTTAAAAATACTATATTAAACAAACATTTTGTTCCCTACAATCATCATATAAGAATATAAATTCTAAATGCTTTTTCTTAAAAATATATAAATTATGTACATTTTATATCGGTTAACATTATTTGTTTAACAAAAACTAAACTAATACTACTATTTACATAAAATATTGATTTCAACACACAAGGCAAGACATAAAATACATATGGCCCTTTAACAATTTAGAAAAAGGGAGATATGTCGTAAGAGCTAAAAAGCCAGATTTTTATGTGAAAACATTTTAATTAAGGCCATTTTCGCAATAATATCGGAATAATTTACGATTAGTGAACGTTATGTGATTTTAGTTCCATCAAATTACTAAAATCAATGACAAGTTATGGAATATTTTTTAAAGTATTTTATACGTTGTCTGTAGTAGATTCTTCTATATCCACAACATCTGACTTGTCCTCCATAACTGGTGGTGGTTTTAATAATGTTGATACATTCGGTTCAATATCATCTAAGGGTGTGTTAGCTTCAAATAATGCCTCTGTCTTAAACAATCTGAGTTGTTTAGGCTTATTGATACGTCTTTTTCTGTTGATCTTATTCATTGGATGTAGTTTACTCCGAGATTTATGCGAGGGAGGTGGCTTTAAAACGGGATGAGGCTGTTCGATCATGGTTTTTGGAAACTTTCTGTGATACATATGACGTCCTAGATTATTGGTATGCCTAAATCTTTCACCGACAACTCTGTGGTGAGTGTTAAAATGCTTAAAAGGTCTATCGTCTTCGTTATTTGCTTCAGTGTCATCATCTATTGATACTATATCAGTTGAATCTTGTCCTATTTCTTCAACTACAGCTCCAATAAGATGCGAATTCGAAGACTCCGCTATTGGTATATTTTCTGGTTCTTCTTCACTTCTTGAATATTTAACACCTTGATAACGACCGTTGTATATATCAAAGTATGAACTAGGTAATATGCCTAAGCTACTAAGGCTATTCGCGTTTTCATTTTTTAAGAGAAGTTGTTGAATTTGAGGTAAATCAACTTTAATAGGCAAAGGTTTACTATATTGATCACGAATCGAACTTAATTGACTTTCATCAACCGATGATTTTCCTTTAAGCATATCAGATACTAATTTTAGGTCAATATTAAATGGATTGGCTACTTTAAATCCATGTATGTTCGATAATTGATTGTTACTTTGTATGTCTGGTTCTTGCTTATGGATATTTTGCCTATTAGCTAACAGTTTACTAATGATATCAGATGCAACATCAACATGATGTTGTTCTATGTTCTGATTAAGTCTTGCTGGAAGAGGACTTGGTATGTTTCCGATGTCATAATTATTATTCGGTATCCTTAAGGACTCGGCATTCAAATTTTGTGTTACTCTTAGTGGTATATCATTAAACTTTAACAAAGCAGCTAAATCAGATGATATTGGATTTCGTTGTAAACTATTTTGTTGAAAATTACCTAATAATTGAATATTTTCTTGATTATTCGTATTTTTATTACCATAGTTACTGGTCTGTGGTTCGTCGACATATCTTTTATGATTTGAATAACTATTATAGCCCAATAACGTGTCTGACGACTTCCCCTGTTGTGGCGACAAATCTAATTGTTTTAGTCTATCTGCTAGTGAAAGATAATCCTCTGGCTGAGATTTAATGCTAAATGAGTAAACGTTATTTTTGTCTTTGTAATAGGTTTCACTAATTGGACGATTGTATTGCTTCAGATTTTGTTCCAATTGATCTTTGTTGTAAGAATATTTGTCATTATACTCAATGTCTACATTTGGTTTATACTGAGCATTAGAATTTGATACAACATTAGACATATCTATTGGCACTATAGCTTTTATAGCTTTATCGTGATCAAATGCTTGCTTAGGTTTATTTTCTGAGTAATTTTCTCTTGTGTAGGGTAGTGCAGTTGCATAATCTTGAGAAGCTTGTATGTTTCCACTTAAAAATGAATTTTTATTCTTATCACTGTTAGCATAGTAAGAATTAATCGAATCTGAATTTGAAAAAGCATTATTATTGAATTGCTGAGGGGAAACCTGATTTAATTCAAGCTGTTTGAAATTATCATGGGCTTTTGCTGCCGCTCTAGCAAAATCTTCTGCTTCTAATTTCTCTGAACTAGATTTCGATATTTGATTATAATTATATGGTCTACTTGTATCCATATGAAAACTTACTTGGCTAACGGCTTCATTATCAGACTTCTCATTATTATGTTGATACATTGAATAACCAGCAGTTGATATTTCAGATCCAAATGTAGGTTTTCTATCCAGTTTCCATCCATAATCTCCATGAGAATATGTTACCGTTTGTCCATTTTGTTGATCTGCTTCTTTTAATTGATTTTTCATATTGTTTACTTGATTATGCGATTGATAATAATTATAATACATATTATTATTATTTGTTCCACTTAAGGTATTGTAACGTTGCATGTCTTGGTTAACGTTATCGTATTTTGCTTCATGTTGGTAGGTATCCTGGTTATTAGTTACTCTGTAATACGGATTTGCGGCATACTGCGCAACAACAGCATCTTGAGCGGATTTTTGAACGACTCCATTATTGTAGTGTGTACTCGTGTGACCCCAGTTATCTCTAATTTCATCTGAATAAAGAGAAGATACAGGAGAAATAGTAGAGGATGGATAATTTTGAACATTTGCGGGATATCTCATGGCATTTACAGCATTACTGTAATGGTCTATTTGCACTTTCTTATTATAAATGCTGTTATTATTGTCATAGTTTAATGCATTATTAGCGATTGTGGTTACTTTATTTGTATTATAATCTATAGTTCCAGTTTGACTGTTTGAATAAGGGGACGAAACATAAGACTGTTGATGAATCGGTGAATTCGTTATATACATCGGAGATACACTAGACGCGTAAGTATTGACTGGGGTGCCCATGTATTGATTACTCACTGTTGATAGATATGAAGGTGCAGGCGTACTAACAGGATTATCTAAAGCATACGAATTGGCATTACTATATTGGAACGAGTTAATGCTAGGATTCAAATAATTTAGAGACTTATGATCCTGTACGTTCAGATTAGGTTGGCTGTCGTAATTTGCTATTGTCATTGTTGAATACGAGAACGGCGGTTGGGGAGTAGCACTGTAAGAGTAACCTGAAGGTTGCGTTGATAGTTGTTGTTGCGGTTGCTGTTGCTGTAGTTGTTGGTGGTATTGAGTCTCTGCTCTCATTTGTTGTAGGAACTCTTCGGGTGGTAAAGAGTATTGCATACCCGCATACTGGTTACTCGCTGACGTATCAATGTCTTGTGAATTGCTGTTATCCTGGACTTCTTCTTGCTGAGTTTGGAATGGGTTTTTGATTCGATAGATCTTCTTCGGCCTTGAGCGTTCTCGAGTAAAATCAAAATTGTTGGAGTTCTCTGGCAATTGGTACTTTGTATTTAATGAAGTTTGGCTATTCAGGTCATTGTGTACGTTATTAAATCCCGTATTTCCTTCAAGTTGATCTTCATTATTATGCTGTTGTACACGGAGTGCATTGGGATCGTTGAAGCCATCTTGACAGCATCCATTCGAGATAAGAGTCAGCATCAGTAGCCATACCTGAAATTAGACGATCATTCAACAAAAAAAAACGAAAATAAAACAAAAATATTGTAATAATCAAACTGTCTAGTTATATTGTCTAATGCATATCCAGAACACATTATCATCGTTAATACTAAAACAATAGACGTCTTATGATGGAAGAGAAAGAAGAAAGCTTTAAGAAATTATATGAAAATAAAATAAGTCTGATAGCATCTTGTAATCTGTAATCTTTTTTTAAAATCCCTTTAGAAGTTGTCCCGATTTCACCTGCCTTTCATCAATATATTTTATTTCTAGTCAATATTATTTTTGTAAAACAAAACAAAATTATCGAGTTGTAGCGAAGGTTATTTATTGGTAAATATCAAATTCATAATTTATTGTCAATAAATATTTAAGAAATAATTTTGAATAAATTATTCATTTGTAAATATAAATCGAAAGATTCGGTTCTAATATATTGTAACAAATTTTATCTTTATACTAGAGAAATCTTTAACAAAAATATTCCTAGACATGCAAGAGGCAAATAGATGTTAATAACAATTATATAATAAATATGCAAACGATGGAACTCGCTCACAGATATATAAATCTAGAATCTAATTGTTACTTCTACTTACAAATTATAAATTAACATTCTAGGATGTCCATTGTTCTACTGTTCCGCTCAATCTCGAATTAACTTATCCTTCAACATAGACTTTCTATTAACCATTCAATCCGTTATGCACTGCACAGGCGAGGTTAAAGGGCGCAACATAAGCTTTCAATGACGCTTTAGGTTTAAACTCTCTATTAACACTTAATTTTCATATAGAAAATAGTAGCACTCTAGTGAAATTCTTTAGCAAGAAAAATAATAAAAAGTATACTTATCTCACACTAGATTCGGTAGATAGGTAAAATTATAATATAATAAACAGGATTTGTCAAATGTAAATATGTTTAATAATATTTAAATCACGTTTAAAGTTTTCATTTATTTTGAGGCCATACGAAAAAATCAATTTTTAAAACTCTGTAATCTACAGCAATCTGCGAAGTCATTATGAAGTGGTTACAGAAATTTAGGTAAAATAAGAGGATTTAATTATTATGGTATATATATTTTTATTCACTTTCATGTCTAAAGAGTTTTCTAAATGCGTGTCGCGCTAGAGGTCCTGTTTTTGAAACATGGGGAGATATCGTTTCGATTGAGTAAGAAGTAGGTTCGTTGATTTTCAAATTAAGTAAAAATATCTTTTAGACTACATATTTAACAATCAATTATATTTTTTAACATATTCATATGTATATATGTAAAATATTAATATATTACAACATGAAAGATTTATTTATTCAACATTATACAACACGATCTAAAGTGAATAAGAATTATTGACTGAATAATTAAATGAAGGGAACGTCCCTTAATCTCTATAATTATACATGGAAAAGCGAAAACGTCTAACGTGAAATATATGTGCAATATTTAATATTAATGCACCTATCTAATAGAAAGTGAGAACAGGGTATTGAAGACTATTAAAGACATTTAATACGATGTCAAGGATCACGCGACAAGATCTTTGTTTTCTCTGCCCTTTACAAAAGTTTCACTAGGAATTTCATTGGGAAAGTAGTGATATTTCCATAAGGGTTTGGTGGAGTTGTGCAACGATTTTTCTCGAATTGTTTCCGGTATATAACTATTTTATTATAAAACCTCTCCTGCTTTTAAATAAATACCTCATTGGTCGCTTCTTTTACCTCTTTCATCCGGGTACATGTTACCGTTTTTCATTTAAGATACTTTCATATTTTAAGTATTCAATGTCGTATTTCGTTTAAAGATCGACTGATCTCAAAATTTAATATTTATTTAGTAACACCAATTCTACAGATCTCATGACCTCATAACCTGCATTGGAAACTCCTACTCGTAAGTAGAGTTTCTAAAAAATATTCTAATAGTATAATTAATATATTTGCCGTCAATAGATATTATGTGGTTATAAGTTTTTAAAAATGCCACTGACGTTTTCCAACAACACAATAAGAAAAACATTTCTCGACCATTTCCCTTTTACCCTACATTTAAATGAATGAATAAATTAAAAACGATTTAACAATATAACTCAAAAGACATATAAATAATAATTTAGTCTAAATGATCAATCAAAATGCTTAATCACTGTGTTATGAATATTTTAATTTAATTAGTTATTATTTACTTGTTAGTAATAAACCCTGTATCTTTCACAGATAACATACACCTATTACAGTCTGTGATCGTGCAAAATTATTCAAGGTTACAACTATTTGCTGATTGCGGTGCCGTTGACCTAACGCAACTATAAACGCATATTGTACACGCAAACTTTCTTACGAGATGCGCCGGCGTGTTTGTCATTCATTAATTATAACAAATTAATTGCATTTAATTTGTTATGATCACTTTTCCATGAAAACGATAAATAAGGTATATAGAATCTTAATTTGAAATACCAGCGCAACACAATTTTATATATGAAAATGAAAGTAATATTAAATATTATAGTAATGTTTGATCTCTTTCAAAATATATGTAGGTCTTTTTTATTGATTTAATAGAATATAAATGAATTGTGAAAATTTCAATCATACACATCAACTATTTGTAAAGAAACCACAGGTCATTAGTATTTTTTTACATATTGTTAAAAGTTTCACTTAAAAATAGACTATCCTAGTATTTAATAAATCATTAAATACTAGGATTAAATACAAAATAAAAATGTATGCAATTCTAAAATATCGGTTACCACATCAAAATGCGTAGCAAAACCATTTAAGATATTGTGTCACTATGTTTTCTCTATATAAAGAAAATTCAGAATAATAAATAATAAGCTAAAAATCAATATTTCATAAGGAATAACTGTATTATTAATTTATTATATTGCATTTTCAGTGGAACGTATAAGAATTGTTAACTTAAACATTTCGTAAACTATAAAATACCGTTTAAAATGTTCTATTAGTATAGATTTCATTACGCATGTTAAATTTATGACACAATAAGCAATCTATTACACGCACCCAATTTCGTAAACTTACATAATATTTAGTTTATAGAAAGTGAAATACATTTTAATCCGACAACGGAAGAGTTTATCTTGATTAATTGACATAAACTATCAAACAATGCTTTGTTCCGAACGATGTTAAATTGATAAATTGTTCATAGGAAGTAGCCAATTAATAATATCAGACATTGTCATTGTTTTTGAGTTTAAATGATAATATAAATTTTTCTAACAAAAGTTACTTTACTTATTTTATTATGACACATTCTGTCAGTCAGGAATTATATCAATCCTGACATGCATTTGTTTTTGCGACAGCGAAGCAGAGAATTTGAAGAAAATATTGTGACTTATGATATACAGTATAACAAGATAAAAGAAACTCAAGATAGTTTGAAACGTAATGTTGCAGAAATATATATTTTAGGTTTAAATTATCTCAAATTCGTTTATACTCTATGCAACGGTTTGATTATTACTCTATTTTTCATAACAGTTATGTCAAATGGTGATGGTTAGGTTGCATTACGAAGCAATTACAAAGAAGTACTAAAGCACTAAGAAAACAGTTCAGAGAGTAAAGGATTTCTTTTTATTCAAGATAAAGTATTTTTTGCTAATTCACTAATTATTTCCTTAACAATATAATTCAATGACACATATAGCCATTTTTAATTTAAACAATAATTAAAATATACAAAATCAGATTATATTTATTAAAAAAAGAAAATTTCTCTATTTAATTATCTATTATTAAAATATGAATTAATTTTTTTTAAATCTCTATTTTAGCCCAGGTTCTCGAATTCTCCGAATACAAGATTTACCTGTTAAAATTTTCAAGATAATATAATTATATTATTAATTATATTATATAGTTATAGAATTCTATAACTAATGAATGGATGTCTCATTTAAAAAATAATATTATTTATCTTGCCTTTACCGAATTTATGGTATTCAGTAATAATATTGAAATAAATACCAATTATGTGGATTCAATTAATCAAAATAAAAGCGTATCCCTTAAATTTAATTTATGCTATAAAAATAATTACAATCGGCATATGATTAATATTTATAGATTTTTAAGTTTCAATTTAAATATTTTTTTCGAATTTTATTAGCCATAGAAAAGATGAAATTCGTTTTTATTTTTTAAACTCTATCCCAGACGTCTAACTTCTATAAAATCCTTT
>DWCF01002807.1:0-22261 GCA_018230265.1 Delias oraia | reverse complement strand
AAGGTGGATGGAAGACAAGCTAAACCAACTAAAGCCAATTGATTTCGACGCTTTAGGGAGTTTGTCGTTAAATCGAGCGACGTTACGTGGAGTTTACACTGTAGATTAATTCCAAAAATTTGATATTCAATAAAGTAGAAATCATAGGCTAGTCGGGTTTAAGGCTTTAAAATTTAATATTACCTACACTGTTCGGCGTTCAATCAAACATTTATTAACAAATTCCTATCCATCGATGTCGTCGATATTCTGATAATATGCAATACAGGATTAATTAATATTGAAGCATTTTTGGTCATCTGGTTTTCATTAACAAATCGCCTTTGTTAAAAATTCTCTTTGTATTTGTTATGCACCGGTTATACTCTAGAAATAGTCTTTAACAAAGACAGTAATATTAAGTGGCTTTTCGAGGCTGGTACAGTATCTAATCCCATTGTGCATTTCAAAACGCAAACCATTGTTAAAGACGTAGTTTTTTTTTAAATATAAACTAATGAAACTGACCGACGTGCAAATATGAAATATAAAACTAATCTTTGAGACCCGTCAAACACATCACACCAAACGATTTGTAAATTACTGTCGCGGACTACCCACAACTTTAATAAATTTGGAGTTTTTTGGTCAACGTATATGTTAATCAAGGATGTCCTTCTTTATGAAAATTGTGGCAAAAATGAGGAGGCTCACCTAGGATAAGCGGTCCTTCGCCCATGGACAATCCCAACAGAAAAAATCCGATTAGGCGTTTTTGATTTATAAACGACAACAGTAAGCCGAAATATATTTTTTTAAATTTTATTATAAGGATTTGAATATAACCATTGTAGGTTTAGCTTATGATTTACATATAATTTAAATAAATTAATTTACATTGAATAACAAAAATGTTAAAGTCCTATTGACTTTTTATATGAAACTAAAACACAAGCAAAATAGTAACTATAATTATAACTCTTTATCAAAAAACATCGACTCAAAAGCATTACTGCGCATTCATCAGTCAAAAGTCAAAATATAAACCCTTTTCACTTCAAACCTAATAACTCAAAAGCCATTAACTCCAGAGCAGCAATTTGTCTAATTTTAGGATAATTAATTATATTTTATTATTAATACTTCAATATTCGCAGCGTTCTCAATAAAATATAAATAGAAAGTATAACATTTCACTTTTTAACGTAAAATTTATTAATTAAATTTATTTTTTTATTTAAAATATTCAGACGAGCAAACTACAAGACTTTTAAATTCAAAAAGGATATTTCCATTAGGTGGTTACGGGTGTACGATCATAAAAGTCCTTTTTGATGTTAAAAAATAATAAATTGAATCCTTAATTGACGGCGTAATCACGTTACAAACAAACGATACATATGGAGAGAGAAATGGAGGATCCATTTGTGAAGTTCGAAAGTATGATAAATTGTAATTATCGCAATTTAAATTAGCAATGTTAGTAAATTGCTTAACATATTTAAATTTAAATGTAAAAAACTTTAATCGCTGTACGTATGCACGCCCTAATAAATTTAAAGAGACTGCACGAATTTGAGATTCAGTGTGGTTTTACACAACGACCGTTACACATAGTTCATACGAGTTTTTGGTTTAAGAATCTCAAGAATTCCCAACCTTTTCGATTGGTACTCTAAAACATACATCCATATAGTATAAGAGCGCTGGTATTAGTGTCCATGGACAAAATTCAAAATAAATCAAAAATATATTTATACAATTCGCGATTATAATATATTTACAAGAGTACCTAAACATTTTAAAAATAAAAAAAACTTAAAAAATACTATAAATTTTTTAATTATTAATAATTTCTTGTTATTTTTTATAACTGATATAAGAATCCAACATAAAAAAATACAGACCTTACTAATAACTTTCTTTTTGAAGGTCGGTTTAAAAGCAAGATGGCGGAATATCGGCCCTCTCTATTTCTACTCCAATGCGACGGCAAAAATGGGCGCAGCTTATACACAAAAGGTGGGAAAATCGCGAAAATTGAAAAACGTTTCGGCCGAATTATCGACTACGCGGGTAAATTAAAGAATAATGAAAAAAAAGTATTTACTCTATAAAATAAAAAGCGACTTAAAACGGAATCGAATTCGTGTTTTCGAGTCACGTCTATGTAATTTCGTTTGCCACGGCTTGCCGGCTACGGTCCACTTTCACCATTATGTACAATAACAGAGGTCCTATCGACCAATAGAAAAACGATTTTCATTAAAACCATGATTATGGAGTGTCTCTCAGTAATATCTTGTTGGATTTGTAGGTTTTTTTTGTTTACATTCATTCCTTGTACAGATTTAACTAAAAGGCAAACATTTTTTAAAAATCAGGAGGTAAATTAGCAGGAGGCTCTTATAGGATAAGCGGTTTGCCGCTTGTGGACACAACTAGCCCTTACTAGGCCGTGTAAGCGTTGTCCGTCTTTTAGGAATAGATACACAATTTTTTTGATTGTATCCAAGCCGTATTGATTTGAAAATATCTCTGAGGGTAGCTAATTTTATACAGTGGTGGTTCGCAGCACATAACTCCTTCTGTCAATTCAACAACAAACATCGAAATTCAGCTGCAAGTATCAATTCAAACAATTCAACCGAACAGTCACCGTGGTAAATGTTTGAGCTACGTATTAACGTCTCAAAAACTAATCAATAGTGTAACGTAAATGTGTGCCTACATTAACATTAGAAACTGAAGTTAATAACTGTCTATCAAAATCATATAACCACCGCTGATCAAACACGGAAACGAAACGTAATACAATACTAGCAATTCTTTGTGAAGTTTTTACTTACTGCCAGTATGAAACAAGCTGATAGCCTCCCGAGAGGATAATAATATAAACTCAGATGGTAGGGTTCTGTGTAGTGACCGCGACAACAACCGCCTCCGATGAATACGGAGGCGAGGACCTAGCTACGTCGCCAGACTCTTCTGACCCGCAGCTCAGACGGCCCATGGTCCCGGGACGGCCCAAGCCGAAGTTCGTGTCTCGAAGGAGACGCCCTTGCGCTAGTCACGACTAAAAATCAAATTCACGCCCCACAAGACTGTTTTAAGCTGTCAAGGCTGTATGGACGAAAGCGAATAGCCCTACCAAAAAAAAAACCATATTAAATAAAATAAATTTTACGTTAGTTTGTTTTGTTTGAACAAGCTGGCTTCACACCTATGTGGCAACACTAGACAGGCATACGCTTAACAATGACAGGTTCACAAAAGAAAAACAATGACACCGCTTGTCAGTCACGGTCGGAGTGAAGAGAGTTATTATCTAGCTTTATGATATATTCATATGTGCAGTGAAACTTTCTATACGTTTTACAAATTTACATCACCGATAGAATGTGAAATTTGACACAATTGAAATGACGACCGGGATTCGAACCCGATACCTCCCGCTTCATGGCAGACTTATTGAATCACATAGCTACGAGGCTCTAAAAATATAAAGTGATTAATAAATCATTATTACTAGTAGCACAACTAATTTCATATATGAGATTCAAGATGGCCAAACTTGCTAAGTGATATTTGGAAACTGTTAAGTATAACAGTGCAAGCAAGACTGAAAACCAACTAAGCTGATACCTAACATTAATATTTTAACCATCATTTAATAACTAACTGATCCGATACAAAGTCACCGGTTTTCGTGATGGTCGGTTAGAATAATAAAGAATAGAATGGTAAGACTGTTCAGTCTGTCTTTTGTGTGTATAAATAAATTATCCTATATGGTAAACACCGACGCCCATGAACACCGCGCCACAGTCCACGCATTGATTGTGTTGCCGGCTTTTTACGCCGCCTAAGCGGCACTTTTAAGGGCCTTCGATATCCTCATTTTGTGAAATACAATACAACCTTTCACGCTGAGTATTCTATGAGCCTAAGACACTCGCCCGGCCACTTTCAAGCCCTTCCAGAGACCAAATAAATTACAAATGAAATTATAATTGTCCGGACCAGGATTCGAAGCCGATACCTCTCGCTTCATGGTACACTTTTAAAACCATTAAGCTACGAGGCGTCCTGTTGTCGTTTATTTCTTACAAGTAAGACAGTTTGTAAGCTTAATTTAAGAAGAGGATATGTTACTGTACCTACTCATTAACTTTATTTAGAGAAACAAATTGTTTATTTTCACACCCTAAGCTTAGTCTAAGTGTCGTATATATAAAAATAGTAGTTTGAGTTGTTATACAGGAAGTCAGTGCTACATTTTTTTTAGGACACTGCGATAAATGGTGCATTTTTTAAAAGAAGAGACTAAAAGCATTTGACACAGTTTATTAAAACAGTGAAACAGTTTATTAAAAGGACTTCTACTGTTTAAAAGAAAATGCATCTTGTTTATAATATTTCACTCTGTTGGCTTTGTTTTCAATATTGCGATTATATTTTTTATTTCTATGTCATTCTAATCTAAAACGCTGTTTATATGCAAAATCTAGTTTAGTAGGTCGCTCTCATTGAGAATTCCGCACTATGGGGATTAATTACAGGTCTAGTAATATAGCCATGTTGATTAATTACTGTGAATATCAAGAAACTGTGTTACTTCAAACTGATTTAATACTTAAAACTGACAAGACACAATTGATGAGTAGCATAAGAAGGCATTTTAGTTGCAAAGGATGGTATCCATAAATTACATCGTACGAATTCTAGTATTTTCTCCTGTGGGACCTCCCCTCCCTGGGTGACGTCATGTCTAGATATAGATAGCGGACAACGGCGCAGGTGGGTCTTCTATATGGTGAGAGAAGACCGCCGCGCATGAACAACCGCGCCATAAGTCTGCGCATTGGTTGTATTACCGACTTTTGACGCCGACTTTAGCGGCACTTTTAAGGGCCTTCGACATCCTCACTCACTCTGCGATACACAATACAATTAACATTTCACGCTGAGTATTCTGTGAGACCGTGGTATCACTTTGGACGATCCGGCCCAATTAGTGCGTTAGCGTATGCTTCAGCATGACTCAAAATGTATTTAACTAGGTATGTATTTGCTATAAACGTATATACATACAACAAAAAAAATAAAAATTTGGATATACAAAAATTACATAGGTAGCTTAAAACGCGAGTGGCCATAGGCTTCACTGAGCTGAGCGCGTTTTCAAGGCTCTCCATATACAAAGAAACAAAAAACTTTACAGTTCTAGTTTTAATCAATTATAATAGATTTTGAAATATGTCACTATATGCAGAACTTCTCCCACATCTTTTTAGAGATAGCTTAAACTTATCGTTGATAATCAGATGACAGAGTTCAAGCATCTCTGTACATTTGGAAAATCAGTGAAATTTACCCAACCGTGCACTTTATTAATATATACAGCTGAATTTCATCATCGAAAATCGGGGCGGAATATCATTTCATTCGTATCACGTCGATGTCTCTCGTTCAACAACTGTTCGTTTTTCAAGGCATTTTGTGTCGCGCACCTGCAGAGGTCTTACCAAAACATTACGACTGAAGCTTCAAAACTCGAGCGTACCTATACCTTAAAGGCCGACTAGGCAACCGCGGCTCTGTAAGGCTAGGCGTGACCATGGGCGGAGGACTCTTTATCCCAGGCGAGCCTTCTGATCGTTTACCACCTTTTCCATAAAAAAAACATGCACACGCCTACCTCAAAAGATATTGCACAATTAAGTACAGCATAATTGCAAATTTTATTTTATTCTTTGATGCTCATTTTAATTTGCAATTTGACCGACCAGTTTTGCGGTCGGAGTTAATAAATATTATTTTATATTGTTAAATCAGTGGATATGAATTCGTATTATTATGTTCGGAGTTTCAAAGTTAATTTTAAACCTGTTAAAATAGCCAATTCTCGGTTTAATTTGTATTTATTATTATAATTGGTGAATATTTAATTAACACATTTCCAATTCATAACGCATGCATGATGCGAACAATATGTGTTTCTCTAGTTGTGAAAAATATTACCTTGACGTAGCTGAAATCTGATGTTTCCTTAATCCTGTCACGTTTTATTAAAAAATAAAGGCACTTAAGCTTGCAAAAGACAAAATATTTAGATTTGTCGTTATCTACTTCAAGGAAAGTGACGCATTTAATTTTACCTCTAATTTTTAAATTGCAAGTCACTTTAAGAAAAGTAGGATCACTAGGATGTGTTTTTTTATAGAATAGCGGACAACGGAGCAGGTGGGTATGCTATATGGTAAGATAACACCGCCGCCCATGGACAACCACATGGACTCCACAAAGGGTCTCCCGATATCCTCAGTTACTCTGCGAAACACAGTACAAGTACCGCTTCAGGCTGAGTATTCTGTGAGCCCGTGGTATCACTTCGGACTAGACTGCCCAATTAGTGCGTCATCATATGCTTCAGCGTGGCTCTCCCACGGGTGAGATCTTTTTCTACAAAATATTGATTTTACTTTTATTACTTATCTACTCTTATCATTTTATTACGTTTCTAAAAAATCACGTCTATTTCGTAGACAGACAGGCATGGTCAACAAGGCAGTGATTGGTCAAAACGAGAATAATCTTCAGTCGTGAACAGAGCGAAGACTCAAAAAGATATATACCGTGTATCTCAGAGGCTGTTAATTTTATACTTATTAGCTTTGCTTCCATCCCGCTATCGAAACATCGCAATTTCATGTTAAAAGTATTCAAAAGAAAATTTGTTTTATCTTAAGTATATTTTTATGGAAATCTTGATTTAATTTTTGAGACCCAGTCCACAACATTCCTTTTTTATGGACATCAGAGCTCTCTTATATTATCCGCCGCCCATGGACAACGGCGCCACAGTCCACGCATTGGTTTTGTTGCCGGCTTTTTAGCCGCTAAACCGGCATTTTTAAGGGCCTCCGATATCCTCGCTCACTCTGCGAAACACAGTACGAGTACCGTTTCACGTTTACTGTGAGCCCATGATATCACTTCGGACGAGCCGATCCAATAAACTAAACCTAACTCAACAAAAGTTTATATATATGCAACGTTTCAAAAGATATAAGTAAGCGCTAATTCGTTTTGTTTTATCAAAATCGAGAGACACGAGCAAGAGGGTCATCTAGGATAAGCAATGCTACGCCCATGGACACCGCCAGCCCTTGCTGGCTAGCGTTGCCGGCCTTTTGAAATAGATATACGTTCCTCAAGTAATGATTTGGAAATACTTCTGCAGGCAGCTGATTCCACAGAGCCGAAGGCGCGGCACAAAATGCCTAAAATGTTTTCCGCAACCAGAACCCAAGACATGTTATGCAATCGTACAAGACGTAAACTATTTAGCCACGGGTGCGAGTGATTGTAGAAACATATTTTACTGAAGTAACACATACCGTTTGCAGTATTAGCATATATACTAAGTAAACCCGTATGTCACCGTGCATTTGAACAGGCAAGCAGGTAAGAAACTAATGGGAAACTATGAATAATATAATTCATTGAGCATACCAACAAAGATCCTGAACCCACAACTTGAACTAAATAACGGCTGGAATCAAGTTCAATCTCCGGACATAATTAAATTCATGGCATTAGATAAATATAACGTATCATTTGCATATCTTTTTAAAATCTTATGACAGCGATAATTCGTTTATTTAGAGACACGATTAAGGCTTGCTGTACCCGGACTATTCATTATAATATATTCAAAATTACATCTGTATACATACATAAAATATACATTTGTTACACCGTTCACAGATAATAATTTTACGGGTTAAAACAAAAACCGAAGGATTTTATATTTTTGTCATAATTGTTTGTTCTGAAAGTGTAAGATTTGTGTTGTGTCTAATAAATTATTTTCTAAAAATTTTTTAACATCACTTCTCTTTAAATAGAAATTGTTCCATTGTAGAAATTAAACTAGTGCGTGATCAATATTATAAATAATATTTTATCAACGCAATAAACTGATGAAAGGTCAGTATTAAACAAGAAAATAAAAAAATATCTTCCTAAATATTTATTCACACGCTAAAAGCCTCGAATTCTTTTTAAAAAATACATTACTTTTGAGTTATTTTTCTCGTCTAATAGAAATCTTATTACTCGAGAATTTAAAATAGTGCGTGATCAACAATTAAAAGGAAAATTAAATGAAACTTAAATTAAAAATAAGAAAATGGAAACATTTACTCACTTTGAAAACACAAAACCTTAAGGCTTCTCATAAAAGTTCGAATAGGTGCGAAATAGCTCAGCCATATTGAAGTATTGGAGACGGATAAAACATCAAATTATAATGTAAATTAATCTTGAAGATAGTACATTCAATTATGTATACAGTTTCATAGCTAAATAATTAGAGAAAAAAGTACCTACTAACTTGTTAAATACCGACCAGATCTCCTAAGTATACACACCTAAGCAAATATTTTATTTTATATGTTATTTACTTTAACAAATAAACATTTATTCATTTAAGACAAAAATTTAATATATTCTTTTCATAGTAAGCTTCGTCAGTTAGTAACATTCATTCGGTTTACATGTCCCGGCTTCTATGCTCACTGAAAAGAATAAGACAATTGCGACAATAAGATAATTTAAACCTCTAATAGAAAATTTATGACGTCAACAAACTATTCTACATTTGTGAGTTTCGATATCTAATTTATATATGTAAATATTATATATAATATACTTTTCGAATCACAGTGTTAGTAACCGTACTCCGAAACGGCTTGACCGATTTTTATGAACATTTATATTGTATAGATCTGAGAATAGGCTACTATATATTTTTATACCCGTGAATGATAAGTGTTATCCAGCCTTAACATTTTTTTATTATTCTATTACATTTTATATAATTTTGAATAAAAAAATACATTTAACTCTAAGTTTAGACCCTTCTACCACCATAATAGGGATATTAGTCATTGGTAATAAATGTGGCAAAACAACGTTTGCCACCGTCAGCTAGTAAACTATATAATAAATGGTGTATACGCAGCCTAACTAGTTTAGATCTTCGTAAGTCGCGTTCAAAACAGCCATTAATTCAAAGTAAAATTTTATTCGATCATAATTATTTGATTTTATCTCCACCTACACCTAAGCCGAAATATGATATCATATTATTTATTGTTACCATTTTTAAATTACCATTCTTCAGCCATTCGAAACGGAGGTTTAATTTAACATAGGCTTCGAATATAAATGAATTTGTTTGAAGAAAACTAATCAGAGAGAAACTTAAATCAACTGGAAACTTGTGGGCATTATTAAACTTGGTTAGATAATTAATTAATGAGAGATTGTATTGGAAATATTAAGGTTTGCAGACTTATATTTCAATTATATTATTTGTTAACATAAAGTACACGTTACGGTATATCTATTCTATGTACCTAGGTACCTAGTATAAGTTCTTTACCTATGGTAGGCAAACTCATTAGCCAACTACGAACATAAAATCAATTGGGAGTGAAATGAGTGTTTAATAAACTTCTATTATACTAAATAAGTAATAAATAATAAATATTCAATCAGTGTAAATCTCTTTGGGAAAATATTGGCTATCGACGTATAGCAGAATTTTAATTTACCTAAATAACATGAAAAAAAAATTTAAGCGAGTTTTTTAATGAAAAATATTGCATCTACCGTGGAAATTAGCACAGTTTGGCAATTGATGTACCAAAGAGCCACATGCTCTCTGGAGCCGCATTTTGCCAGCTATTATCCTATAGCTTAATACTTCCACGAAATCGCCATCGCAGCTAGATCGGTATAAAACAGATTAATTTCATATCGTGTTCATTTAAAACTTATACAGAAATAACCGAGGAGTATAATGATACCACTAACACATTAAAATTTTAAATTTGCAAGATCGCTTATAATGCACCGATAACGCCTCAAAACTATATGTTAAAAATATAAAAAAGTATTAAAAATATGAATAACAGCCAACAGAAAGCCGTATAAGTACGTCTGTGTGAAAATTAACCAATAATGACTGTACAAAAATTAGTGCAGTTAAGTGGTAAGGTTACCTACACTCAGTCAACGGTAGCCGCTCTGAATGATCATGGCTATTCATCAGAGCTGTCATGTTTCAAAAACTACTAAAATGCAGTGCTAATTGACACGAAATGCGTTTCGGCTCATGTTTTTCTACTAAATTCATTTCCTAACTATGCGGGCGTGTTATATTGACTTTTAGATTATTTTAAACGACGTTATTCATCGCTTTTGAATGTCACGTGTCGAATGACATGGCTTATTGGACTTATCTGCCGCGCTCTAACTGGACTTTTGGAGTGCTTTTAGCTTTTCCGTTACCATAAAGTACGAGAATCAATCATTGTGATCGATAACTCTTATGTTAAAACGGCTAAGTGAATTTTAATCTTGTAGAGTGCAGAAAAGTTTACATAAGAAAAGCAATATTTTAATGTAGGTAGGTAGGGCAACAAAGCAGGCAGGTAATAGTTCATCAGTATCCATGCCACAATCTGCGCTTTGGATGTGTGGCCGACTTTTTACGACATAATTTCAAGACCCTCTGATATATTCACTTAGCGAAACGCAGTACACATACTGTTTCACACTGCTTTGTGAGTGGTATCACTTCGGACGAGCCGGCCGATGACTCTTCCACGGGTAAGACAGTGTTAACAGCTCAGCCAATGTCAAGCCCTTTAAAGACCGAATAAATTGTAAATTTTTACCCGGATCACAGATAGAACCCGAAACCTCGGTTTTGTTAGTTAGATAATTCTTTTATATCTGTACGAGTTTGTTAAATTTTGAATGATGTACATAGCCAATTAATTAATTACCTAGAGAAAGTTTTATAACATTAAAACGAGTTGAATAAATAAAGATGCGCGTTTGTTTTAATTAAAACCATTGCAGCTATCCCAGCTTCGACGTTTCCAAGAGCAATATTAATTTAGCAACATTTTTATTTTAATTTTATCTCGCAGCATAAACATTCTCTCGGCGACTTCAATTTAATGCACAGAGCACGCATTGTGCCCGCAAGATTTATGAACACGCGTCCGCCGCAATGAATGCAAATATCTGTTTCCCTGCATCACTACATATTTATATTTAGACCGATGTTTATTCAAGACGCTTGAACTCTGATAGCGCAATAAATCGCAGAGATAGCCGGTTTGTTGGCTTCGTGAAGGCGTACTTGTGTAATGTTGTACTCACCTAATACTACTAATATAAAACACAAACTAATGTACAAGATCATCAGGAATCTTTGGTAACTAAACTACACTTATCACACACGACAATCATCGATTGTCGATAATTTATATCACAGTACACATCACTAGCTACACGGTGTCGGCCACACTGCGATCCCATCAGGCCATCACTAGCCGCATTTAATATTTTTTGTCCTCGAGTGCATACACACAACTTTTTTCTTCGCAACTAAAAGTTTTGGTCATCGTATTAAACCGTAATTTCTGAATGAAACCTTATTCATGTCTATTGTATTGTTCAATAAGACAAAGTTAGAAATTGATTTGAGTCACTTGAAATTGTATAAGTATTGTAACGACGATAATTTCGAGAGGGCGACCGACGCAAGTCCGTCCCGCTCGGCGTTTGGGGCGCAACTGGCGTGAAGTTCGCAGCGATTGGTGAAGAAGGAAGAATGCGCGGCGCACAGTTGCCTCATCGGCCACGGTCGGTTGGATAACCGACTAAATCGGGGAGCGCCTCGTGCTCGAGCCGCACAATTCACCGAGACGACCTTCTAATAGCAGCCGGGTTGCATAACCAGAAAGACAATCTTGCATTGTTGGTGGCGTCGCCCTCCGTCCCGGCCGCTTTCATTTCACGTAGGATAGGTAGGTACGTACGCATTGTCGAAATGCATTCACCATACGGATTTTGATCGGTCGTCCCTCTCTAGCGTGCGTTCAAAGGAAACAGGTAAAGATGCCCACGGTCGGGCTTAGCGACAAAGCGAAACGCATTCGGATCGAATGATTTGAGATGTGAAATAGACGTTATCAAAATTCCCGTTGCTCGCTGGTGGCTCGCCACAAACCGCTGCCAATAGAACATTATACACGTCCAACGACAAAAAGTGAATTTCTACGTACGATCGCAATAAACTTCCATAATGACCACGTTTCGTTGGTTTTATTCGAATTTCGATTCGTATTGTTTGCGCTGTAATCGTTTAAATGAGTGCCGGCAAAATGGCGATTTTATTTAACACGCCAATTGGCAATTGGTTTAAATCCGGACTAAATTAATAGCGTAGAGATGCGAAACAAAAATAGCGTCGATTATTCAAATTGTCGGTCAATTTGAAACGATAATTTGCTCTTTCATAATATTATTTATTACTGCTGCATTTTCGCATAGGTACGTCACTTATTTTTAGATTTAGGTAATATATTTGTACACACACACACATATATATATATATATATATATAAATTTTAATATGGATAGTAAATTAAATAAAATACGCCAATGTGTTGCTCTAATAATAGATAAATTATATTTAAAGTTAATTATGTATTTAAATATACAATTCCTTCAATAATACTCTATTCATTTTATATATTTTTACACTTAAAAAGTCTTATTTGTTATGACATCTGTCACATTTTTTGACGTTGCCTTACCAGCCAGCTATAATACAAATATCAAAGAATAATAATAAGAATAAATATATGTAAAGACAATATTTCTTTCCATATATTTACTAAGATCTATGCGATAAATGTAGGTAGACTGATCTAAAGACCTATTCCTTACTTTACGTGCATCAAAAAAATTTATCCTACTACAATTTATGCAAAAATTAATTGTAAAACTTGTATAAAATTAGAAACCAGATCGGAATTATATCTAAACTGTTATAACAAAAACGACTAGTCAGATTAAAATAAAGCTTAGCATTACATGATTATTGAAATAAGAGTTTTGTAATTCGAGCAAAAAATTAAGGGTCCCAACTCGCCCGCCCTCAAACAGCAGATAACAAAAGAAATATTTTGTAGGCAAATGCGAGGGTATCTTCATCTATAAATTGCGCCGGTTCCTGGACCGATATATTTGACACACTTCGGGACCCACTGAATATTAAACTTGTTGACGGCACAGAGCCATTTCGCGTGACGTCTTAGTATAGGAGATGGCGTGATCGTCTGTAGTTTTACATTAACACATATTAATTAATCCCTATTACCTCGTAGCTTGATGGTTTCAAAAGTGTACCATGAAACGAGAGGTATCGGGTTCGAATCCCGGTCAAGACAATTATAATTTAATTTATAATTTATTCGATATCTGGAGGACTTTACAGTGGCCGGGCGAAATACTGTCGCATTCGTGGGAGAGCCATGCTGAAGCATTTGCTGACGCACTTATTGGGCCATCCAAAAACACAGTAACCGTTTCACATTAAGCATTCTGTGAGCCCGTGGTGTCACTTCGAACGAGCTGGCCCAATTAGTGCGTCCACATATGCTTCAGCATGGCTCTCCCACGAAAAAAATACAGGTTTTTTATTACAATACAATGTAGGAAAATGTAGTTGGCCTTGGAAAAAGTGTTTGCAAAGGTAAGAGACACCGTCGCTTATGGCTATCATGATGACATCAAAGATGATGACAGATCATCCGCTCCATCAGTAATCCTAGTGCTGACTACGACCTTCAGACACGAGGGACCGACTCAGAGAGAGAGAGAGAGAGTAAGATACATATAGATGCCTTCATTAACGCCGTAATTATCATATAAACGTAATTATTTCAAACATTACTATTAATTAAACTGAGCAAGTGTTTACTGCTGTTGAAAGAACAACACGTATCGCCTTGGCTAGTCACAACGCCAGATAATTCATAATATTCACTCTCCATAACCTCTTTGACCTTCGTAACTGTCTAACAAATATTATCTTTGCATATTTAATCATGTATAGCATAATGCGATAAAAAGATAAACTTTACAAGTAGAGAACACTCTTGGACTAACTTTCTAAAACAATCCCCTTGCCAGCGTTTTTCCGACATAAAACTCTTCGCCATTCAAAAACCCATTCATATAATAAAGTATTTTCTTTTTAAACTATTTCAGACCCTTTTTAAGACAATTTGTTGCGAGATAAAACCACAAGGCATCTCATTCTGAAAAACTTTCGCTCAAAAAAGTAAATACAACACATTCTTCGGTGCTCTTTATATTCTTGTGACGAAAAATGCTGAATTTTCGGTTCGTCCATGCGGCATGCAAATGTTCCTTTGCAGTTTTGCATGCCACAGCGCTATCTAGTTTTGAAACGAATCAAAATCGGAAAATTTATCTTGTAAAAGTAATATCACTCTTTTTATATCGAACACTTAGAACTTGGAAGACGTGTCATCATTTCAGCCGAGAGACGTCCACTGCTGGACATAGGCCTCCCCCTATGACATGTGTATTATTGAAAAAATATTAATTATTATGGTAGGTGACGTGATACAAAAGTATTTTAGTAATGAAACGCACCAACAAAAAAGTTTGTTCTATAATTTTGAATTAGCCACATTGCCTTGAAACTAATATAAGTACTTATTTGAATTCAGTAGTATTTTATGAAAAATATCACAAATATAAAATTGGTAGATAATCAAAAGCTTTAATTATAAAAAACATCCCACTCCCAAGATCTCTATATTAAGAATCTACAAAATACAACTAGTTAAGTGGGCTTTCACAATTTGACTATAAATTAACAAAATACTTCTTAGTTCTCACTGAATGTGGTAATTTATGTAAAATCTTTTTAATATTTTAATTATTTCAAATCAAAATGTTCAAACATTTCATCCAACAAATAATTTATGACTATACCGTTACACCGTAACAAAATCCATTGCGATCGTTTCATAAAAACTGTGATCGCTCGCTCAGAACCGTTTAGTTTTTTGTAAATATGATTGTCTGATATCAAAAATCGTAAATACAAATATTCAAAACAGTTTATATTGTTATTATATGCATATTTTAACAATATACAAATAGATACCTTTTTTTTTCAACATACATGTATTTCTATGGTAGTTACAGTTTATTAATAACCACAAATTTATAATTTATTCGGTCTCTGGAAGGGCTTAACAGTGGCCGGGCGAGTGTCTTAATACTATTACACCAGTGGGAAGCATATGCATACGCACTAAGTAGGCCGGCTCGTCCGACCTGATACCACGTCCTCACAGAATGCCCAACGTGAAACGGTACTTGTACCGTGTTTCGCTGAGTGAGAATATAAGAGACCCTTAAAAATGCCGCTTAGGTGGCGTAAACAGCCGACAACACAACAAATGCGCGAACTGTGGCGCAGTTGTCCATGGGCGGCGGTGTTCTCTTACCATACAGGAGACCCACCTGCTCCGAGCAATACAATACTATAAATAGTATGTATATTCGTATCGCCTAGTTTGTATAAAATAAAATCTTTAACAAAAATACATGAAACATCGTTAAATATAATTATATTTCTTATATTAAGAAAAAGGTAATAGATTGGTCGTACCGTCGTTAGGGATTTGGAAGTTAATTCCTAATACTAACGAACAAAAGAAAACAATATAACAAATTAAAACCAGCATCTTAGCGTGTTTATAGATAAATTTTTATGTTAGCTATTAAGAAAAAATCACATGATCATTATAATTTTATTAAGTATTTTAGGGTTGTTATCAGTGATTGTAATGTTAACGTCAGTACAATGATTAGTCATTACAAAAACACGAAACACGTTAAGATTGTCAAGGATAATAAAAAATAATCCATGCCTCATTCCATTTTAGTAATTTTGTGTCGCACGCCATCTCTCTGTGAAAGCAGCTGCATTACAACTTGGGATCTTCAAAAAAAGCGTACCATACCATAAAAGCCGGCAACACACCCGCAGCTCAGCAGGGACTGGGGGTTTCCACGTGAAGAGGTTAATCTCCTTCTCATTTGTCTTCCGATTATAATTTTAAAATAAAAGGACATATTGATTTAGTCCTCCGAATAGAGACGAAGCAAAGAACGAATTAATAACATTATTAATACAATTGAAACTTTAAAAAAACAACCAAATACAGTACACTTAAAAAAAACCTTTTCAAGTTACAACATCTTTAATCCCACTCCCACATACCAAAACGGAATTTGAAAGAAGGAAACCACATCAAAATTAATAAACAGACTTAAAAGATTTGTATGACGCCTACTTTTTTCTATCACTCCACGTCGTTAGCAATTGTTTACATATTATTTATACCACACTAACCACAGTTTCTAAACTCGAGCTCCCCGTCCCCAGGGGGCAAGGCAAGGCGGGTAAAAAAGCACAATGGCAGGTAGCGGGGCCCGCGCTAATAGAATATCGATCTTAACGCGCATAAAATTAGCTCTCTCCACGTGAAATCTGCGTGACCAATCTTACTGCTAGGGGAATCTATTGCCAATCAGTATCGTTGAAGTATGAAAAATTATATTTTATTTGCCGATTTGATAGTTACGGACGGACATCTTTCTAATATATAAAATTCTCGTGTCATAGTGTTAGTCAGCTTGCTCCTCCGAAACGGCTGCATCAATCTTTATGATTTTTTCTATAAATGTATTTATTTCTATTTTTTATCATTTGACATGAATGAATACATATAATCCTAAATATTGACTTTTCGACCGCCATCCCTTATTTGCTAATAGGGATATGATGTGGCAAAACAACGTTTGACGGGGTTAGCTAGTATAATAATAATAATATAGCCTTTTATTCGATGTCTAATATTTATTTTTTCACCGAGTGAGTGAGAATGGACGGAGGCCCTTAAAAATGCCGCTTAAATGGCGTAAAATGCGCGGACTGTGACGCGGTTGTCCATGGGCGGCGGCATTCTCTTACCATATAGGAGATCCACCAGCTCCGTTGTCCGTCATTCATTCATGACACTGTCCCATTCGCTCATTTTAGCTATTGTAAATTAGTTATAAAAAATTAGCTTAGATATTATTATATAACTAGGAAATATTAGGTCTAATAGTTATAAAATTTTAATAGCTTTTTGCATTGGTACGACATGGATACCGCATTCGATTCCCGTTTTTTTTTTAAATTTGTATAAAGCCCGTCGCCCAAGGACAACTGCGTCATAATCCGGCTTTTTACGCCGCTTGAGTATTTAAGTATTTCAAGGGTCTCCGATATCCTCCTCCACACTCAGCCAACCAATACTAGTACTGATACGCAATGGTAGTCTGTGTGAATCAGGTCAGATAAGTCGGTCTATTATTAGTCAGCAGTTCCTTCAATATATCCCGCGGGTTAGATAATGTACGGACTTGCCCGGTCAGACCAAGGACGGGGGATCGCACCTGGTACTACTACTTCACGGTAGCTTACAAGACCAGTCTGTCACAAAGTTCGGACTGATACCATAAGCTCACAAAAAATTAGCGTGAAATAATTTGTAGTGTGTTCGCTTAGGAGTTTCAACTTAAAAGTTATTATTTTATATGCGTAAAGAGAAGCTTATTCATTCCTTTTATATAAGTACATATACAGGTCGAGTACCGATGCGTTTCAGACATTAGTTCATACATTTATAAGTTTAATGAAATATGTATGTTACTAATTAGTCTTTCATGCGGTGCACTGAAACAGCTGTGCGCCTTTTGAGGGGCTTAGTTCATACAATTCGGTTTGATTTAATGAATATTTTACTTTGTATTTCACCCTAAACTTTACTCAAACAGACTTACAAACTTACTTTTGGTATAATTTTACCATTACAAATCTTATTCGTTGTTTTACGAACACTGGTATCTACCCATCTTAGAGAAATAAGAAGCCCTCTTATGCCTTTAAAGTTAAGATTGGTACTGAAGAACAATTTTTTACTTAAGACAATCTCTTAACATTCTGTTTCTGTCTGGCTAACGTATATTTGTGTTTCCAAAAACGAGACAGTACTATAAAAGTTTACTTAAAGAGGTCAATGTAGCCTTAGTTTATTATGGGCTTATATAAGCCGATATCGCATAGTCTAAACCGCATCAATCCCCTTCAATGCACCGCGGGTGAAATTAAAAAATAGCGAACGAGTTAAGCCTGTTATCAAGATTAATGATTCGCTCATTTATACACGGAGTTACACCTACCTCACAGGGTATAGCAAAACAGTTGGGAAAATTGTATAACTAAGGGTGGTTCGGAATTTTGTCATACAGGTTTTGATCCTAGCACAGACTGCAGCTTTCTCAAAGATTTTTCGCAATATTTGAGAAATTTATTTATTTTTAATTTAAGGATAAATTAAAATGTGTAGTCGGAAGGGCGCTGCTGCCTACCCTCCGGTGAAGTGTCCTTTAGTCGCCTCTTACGACATCCCATTAGGAAGACTGGAAGTCTGTGATAGGTGTGTGTTTAAATGTGTTGTGTGTGTGTAAGAGATGTGTTTAAATTAAGCATGCTCCAAAACTACTAGATGGATTGAAATAATTCTTTAATCAGTGCAAAGCCACATATATTTTTATTTTATCATTACTTGAACGTCAATATTATAGCCCACAATGTAAAATGACCTAAAAATTACTTCCATCGCGTGTGCTGCAAATACCATTCATTATAGAAAAAAATAGTGCAGGTACTACGAGTTTGCACTACATATCGACAAAAAATATCAAGACAACATATGTATAACTGATATTGGTACTAACGTTACAATAACTATTAACTTTAATTTTTTTAAAAAAAGCCGTCTCTGTAAAAGATCTTTATTTGTACCTGAATTGAACCTTTATTTGTTGAATTATTAGATTCTGACATTTCTTTCGAAAGATATCACGAATATCAAAGTGTAAAAATTCGCTTAGTCGCCACTCCTCCCGCTAGAATCTATCTAGCGGCTAGTTAGATTATAGAGCAAAACAACGTTTGTCTGGTCAGCTAGTGTTTTATAAAATCAACTTTGGACTTTCTATTGACTTAAAGAAAAACTACAATAATATTGAATTAAATTATAATGAGAGCCTCGTAGATTAATGGTTTTAAACGGACAATTATAATTTAATTTATAATTTATTCGGAAAGGGCTTGACAGTAGCCCGTCGATTGTCTTAATACTGGCCCAACCGTGGGACAGCCATAACGCATTAATTGTGACGGCTTGTCCGAAGTGATACCACGGGCTCACAGAATACTCAGCGGGAAACGGTACTTGAACTGTGTTTCGCAGAGTGAGTGAGGATATCGGAGGCCCTTAAAAGTATCGATGTAAGAAGCCGTCAACATAACCAAACGCGGACTGTGGCGTCGTTGTTCATGGGCGGTGTTCTCGTACCATATAGGAGACCCATCTGCTTAGTTGTCCGCTAAAGCTTAAAAAAAATTAAAGCATTGTGAGTTTGATAAGTTTGTAACTATAAATCTAATAGGAATAAAGTAATTTATTTTTGTTATAAAATACTTGCATAATATAAAAATTTTAATTCTGATATCCCATTTGATACCATTTTAATAGGCAACGCACCCGCCACTTAGCACGAACTAAAGTATGTCCATGGGCGAAGGACCGCTTATACTATGAGTCTGTTGCTCGTTTGCTACCGTTTCTTTAAAAAAATATACACATAGGTACATAGTATCAGTGTTTATTATTTTTGTATGCGACTATAATACACCCATAATATTCAAATTAAGGTTAAATACTGATAATTTAAATTTGAAGTGTTGTTTAGAGACACTGTCAGTTAGTAAACTGTATTATTTATTGTGTGCCTATACACCTGCGGGTTGTTTATTAAAGCAAGAACACTCGGAACACAATCACTGCATTATACTCTTACCCAACTACGTGGCAAATAGTTGTGTAATATTATAAATTAATATTCTCAGATTATATATAATTCATCAGATTGAAATTTTAAATAAACATGAACAATTAACTCAACATTGTCTCGCTGTGCTGAGGTTTCTCTGATCGGACCTAAGTTATATCGCTTAAGCGGCGTAAAAAGCCGACAGCACAATCAAAGCGCGGATTGCGGCGCTGTGATCTCTTACCATCAGAGAACCCGCTTGTCCTGTTGTTCGTTATAAAAAAAAGAAAGAAGGTGGTACTTCGACTTCTAAGCACATAATTTTAGATTAGAACATATGCTGCCTCATTCTTTAACCTGCATGCATACAACTCAGTAAAAAGATGGAATTTGTAGTTTAATAATACATTTAATATAAGAAATGTGACCTTAATGTATAATTTATTATAGAATTCATTGCTTTTTTGTGTTTCAAACACACAAAATTCTCTCGCTGACTCGCTAGTCTTGCAAATAAAATAAGTTTTACGTACCTATTACATAAAAAAAATAAACTAAATAATTGTTCCAATAAAATATATCTACCTATATAATTGAAATTTAAAATAAAGGAGACAGGTCTTTGGAAAGTAAGAAACCCATGCACGCACTCCAAATGTTACGATTTTGACAGAAGTTACGTTAATCAATTTATTAATACATTACTTGCTACAATGTATTAAAAATCTGTCACTCACTCGCTTATGTGTAATAGTTAGTGCAAAAACGAGATGGCAAATAAAAAACACAACTAAAATATATATATATTAGTAGTGTTTTGAATATATAAGAATATATATATATATATTCAAATCTTTCCAACACCCAAACCTAAGTTCAGCAGATGTCAGGAGCAGTGTACTTTATAAATAGTAATTGCGAAGGAACGCACTGGATGCGCGCACGCCACCCCATCCCATCTGCCGAATCGATATTCACATGCTGCGCCCTGACCACTCTTACTAGCAGTTGCAATTTTTTTAAATATCCTCAAATTTATTCAACAGTTGGCTAGCAGAGAAATGTTTTAAGTAAAATAAGCTGCAACTTTATTAAATTTCTTACTATAAAAGAAGCACTCCATAATGTATGCTGATTTTTTTTTATTCTATAGCGGACAATGGAGCAGGTGGGTCTCCTATTTGGAAAAAGAGCACCGCCGCCCATGAACAACCGCGCCATAATCCGTGCATTGGTTATGCTGCTGGCTTTTTATGCCGCTAATGCGACTCTTAAGGACCTTCGATATCTTCACTCACTCTGCGAAAGACAGTACGACTACCGTTTCACGCCGAGTATTCTGTGAGCCCGCGGTATCACTTCGGATAAGCTGGCCTAAATAGTGCGTCAGCATATGCTTCAGCATGGCTCTCCCACAACTGCCACAGTACATATTAAGACATTCGCCTGACCACTGTCAAGCCCTTCCAGAAAGTGAATAAATTATAATTGTTCGGACCGGTAGTCGAACCCAATACCTCTCGCTTCATGGTACACTTTTAAAACCATTAAACTACGAGGCACTAAAAGTAGTAGTAGATGCAAAAATTACGTCTGGCGAGATACCACGGGCTCACAGAACATTGTCAAATAGTACCTAATTGTAGTGTCTTTTACTGTGTGGTTTGTACTACAAACGCATACCTATGAATGTTTCTATAGTCTTAAGTAGTCTTACATAAGCCTCAATGTTTTTGTTTTCTATAGCCTGTAAAGTATCTACCTTATAGATGTCATACGTTTTGATGAACATAATACAGAAAGAGAAAGAGGCTCACATAGGTCGCGGTCGTGCATATATTCGCTTCATGATGTAGTTCTGAGCCCGTATACCATTAAAGCATCCTCAATATCATCTCCAGCGATATACATAACCATAAATATCATTTCCAAAACACTTATCAGTTATCACGCTATCAAGTTTCGGGCATCGAATAAAAAACTCTCCAACAAATATAGACTTACAAGCGACGAACCGTTTATGACTCACTAAACCTTGTCAAAATTACTTGGACTCGGGCGAAATTAGCCCGAATAAGTACTCATAAAGCCTAATAACGCTATTCGTAGACATTGACATCGATAAAGTACGAACGAGTGGGCCGACTAAGACGCCGCGCGCATGAAACACTCATTCTATCACTTACACGATCTCTTTTTAATAGCTGAGTTACTTTCGTATAATTAATAGATACATCATAAATCGAATATAACATTAAATAATTACCATACGGATCTGAAACGTGGTCGCTTACGATGGGTCTGATGGAGAAGCTCAGAATCACTCAGCGACCTATGGAAAGGGCAATGCTCGGAGTCTCGCTGCGAGATAAAATCAGAAATGAGGTTATCCGCAGCCGAACCAAAGTAA
>DWCF01002806.1:0-22261 GCA_018230265.1 Delias oraia | reverse complement strand
GGTGAATGGTAAAAATATTATAAAAATTGAGCAGTTGATAATTAAAGCGGTCAATATTTATAATTTAAAAGACGTTTACAACATCCATGTTTCTATTACTTTGGTTTTTACAACACTCTTTTGCTCTGATTTCTATAGGGTACTGAAGGCTTTTTGTAACCTCTTTCGCTCACAGATCAACAAACTTTTACGAAAATGACCATTGCCGTATTAAAAATGCGGTCATTTAAAAATAATTTCCGGTTTATCTTTACTATAGTCTGTTTTTAACGTATTAAATATAAAAGAATATTTGTTTTTCACAAAATCAAAGTCAAAATATTTTCATTCAAAATGAGATACAAAGTACCACGTTTTGAATGTCAAATTTGGACTCAACTACCATTACACAAGGTTATTGCTGTGAAAAAAGAAATAGTGAAAGAAACCGACAGCAAAACATTATTTCTTAAAAATAAGCAGAGTTACACTTTTAATCACAATTAGTGGGAGAGCCATACTGAAGCACATGCTGACGCACTAATGGCGGGCTCATCCAAAGTGATACCACGGGCTCACAGAATACTCAGCGTGAAACGGTACTTGTACTGTGTTACGCAGAGTAAGTGAGGATATCGGAGGCCCTTAAAAGTGCCGCTTAAGTGGCATAGAAAGCCACACAACATTGCGCGGACTGTGACGCGGATTGTGTCGCGGTTGTTCATGGGTGGCGGTGTTCTCTTACCATATAGGAGACCCACCTGCTCCATTATATGCTATAGAAAAAATATTCCTTACCATTCAGCTTATCATAGCCTAGCTTATCATTATTTTACCTTGAGTCATTTAGAATGATCAATTATTAAAAGATTTGAAACGAAATGATTTGTATTCCAGATCGCGGTGAATGCGAACCTCTAAGGACAGACGATGAGTATTTGTTAAGATTTCTTCGGGCTCGAGATTTTATCATACCAAGGGCGCATAAACTTGTGAGTATAGAATCTACAACTTTAATTATCACTAACGTTAAGCATAATTTGAGTGATTCACAACATTTTAAGCAAAATTAAGGCTTTTAATTCGACGCTATACTAGATATAAAAGTACAGTCGAAGTTTACAACAACCGATCAGTTATAACAGGTAGACTATAGGGTGCCGTCCGAATCTCTAGTAATTTTTTAATAAACATACCGCCTTTAACACCATCGGATACAGAGATCATCGCTTAGAACGAAACTTTAGCGATTTTCATTATTCATTAATTTTGTATAATTTTTTATAAACGGTTCAATAAATTTATTCGAGTTTCGATACAATAACTGAAAGTAACATTGTTACTTTTCTGCCGGCAACACAACCAATGCGCGGCCTGTGCCGCGGTTGTCTTTTGGCGGCGGTGTTCTCTTACCATATAGGAGTCCCACCTAATCCGTTGTCTATAAAAATAAAAAAATGGCTCATGTCGTTTTTAATTAATTTTTATGACAACTTTAGCTTTGAGGCAACAATTTGTTAATTTACTTGATCACATTAAAATCAAAGGGTAAGGTAAGAAAAGTGGGCATAAAATGTCAAGACTGAGACCTCATAAGACCCGTTGATGATAAAAACAAATATTGTGACCTTTTCACCTTTTGTTTTTTTATTGTATTGCGGATAACGGTGCAGGTGGGTCTCCAATATGGTAAGAGAACACCGCCGCCCATGGACAACCGCGTCTTAGTGCACGTATTGGTTGTGTTGCCGGCTTTTACGCTGCTTAAGCGCCACTTTTAAGGACCTTCGATATTCTCACTTATTCTGCGAAACACAGTACAAGTACCCTTTCACGCTGAGTATTCTGTGAGCCCGATATCACTTCGGACGAATTCGCTCAATTGGTGCGTCAGCATATGCTTCAGCATGGCTCTTTCACGGGTTCTACACTATTAAAACACCCGTTCGGCCCCAGTCAAGCCCATCCAAAGACCGAATAAATTATAACTGTCCGGACCGGTATTCGAACCCGATACCTCTCGCTTCGGTACACTTTTAAAACCATTTAGCTACGAGGCTCTCGTATTATTTGCATTGAATAATTTCATTACTACTGACTTAGAAAGTTATATATTGTATGCAGTTATCGAATAAATTTGTTTTCAGCTAGTGAGATACTGCCAGTTTCGGGAGCAGTATTCACATTTATACCAGGGTGTGGATTTGTGGGGTCTCGTCAAGTCGGGAGATGTATACGAAGGCTGCATGCATGACCGCCCTGATGTGGGCCGACTTACTATCATGCGATTTGGTATATCTTTTTTATTATTTAGCTGACAACGGAACAGGTCACTGAATAAAGAGAACGCCGCCCATGAATAACCGCGCCACAGTCCGGGCATTGGTTGTGTTGTCGGCCTTTTACGCCGGCTAGGCAGCACTCTTAAGGGCCTCCGATATCCTCTTACTAACTTATAGGAGTCTCACCTGCTCCGCTGTCCGCTATATCATAAAAAATAATGTCTGTATAAAAACAATTGATAATATTAGTAGAAAAATAAATTTAAAGCTTAATAAATGTTGCTTTTACAGGGAAGTGGGATACTTCTGAATATCCAGTTGAAGACTTAGTCCGACTTGGTGTAGTAATGTTAGAAATTGGAATCCGACAGCCCAAAATCCAGGTCTTTGGTGGTACTGTGCTTGTAGACCTTGAAGGCCTTTCTTTACGACAAGTATCCGCCTTGACACCAACCATTGCCAACCAAATCGTCAATTTAATGGGAGTAAGTACTTATCCAGGCTTCTATGAAAAATATTTGCAAATGTACACCTTCTAATATATACAAATAGTAAGACATATATGTCGCAGTCATCTGGCCGGATCCGCTATATGATTGAATGTTGTACGTTCATTGAATGACTAGGCCGAACGTTGACTGAAGAAGCGTCACTCAAAGTCCTACTATTTAGCGGCTAGTAGAATAGCCCTTTGAACAGAGTGGACGTAAGATTGGCCAAGTGATTGTAGTTTAGTTATCCCACTGCGGTGCTAGTATTTATCAAAACAAATATGGCGTCAAACATCTCGCACAGATAGCACCGTGTTGATATTTTTTGATTAATTTTACTTTAAAGTGACCTTTTCGTAATATGTGTGACATAACTTACCTAATAAATTTCAGCCCAATATCTCATTCAACGACTACGCCAAATGACGTTCAGTCAAAATGTTGAAAGTTACATTCAACAACTTGACGAGTTGTCCTTTAGTCATTTAACTTATTGTCATTGATCAAATAGTGGATTCAACCAGATAACTGTGACATATCCATATTCTAAATATTTTTAGTAACAAAATATTTAAATTTTTAGAAATTTCGCATGTATCTTTGTTCTATATTATATTAGAAACAGAAAATAGCGAATATATTTAATTAAAGTGATACTATTTCAGGTTTCAACACCAAGCAAACTCAATTCGTGTCATATAATAAATTATAACTGGCTGCTAAATACTTTTTTCTATGTATTTAAAAAATTCATACCCCAGAACGCGTGGGACAGAATACACTTTCATGGAAGCGATCTTAAGTCACTTCATAAACATTTGGATCCAGAATGTTTGCCTGTGAGATATGGGGGCACTTGTAGAAACCATGCATCAGCTGGTAAATGGTTGCAGAAAATAAAAAAATATAGAGATGCCAACTTCGACAGAGAAATGAAACAATTGGGATTTATTATTAAAGAATAACAAATGTAACTTTCTTTTCGGTATTTTAAAAGTTTTTTTTAAATAAAAAAAAAATATTTTCTTTCAAAGAAAACTTAAATATTTTTGTTAAAATATAATCCGTAAGGAATTGGCATTCAACAAGTGAAAAATTGTCAAATTATTTTGTGAATAATAATTAAATTTTATATGGTAAATGCGTTGCTATCTCGTAACGCATTACCACAATTTATCTGTGTAAGATGCTTAATTACGAAAAAGAGGAAAAATCCGTAAATTTGACGTTCAGTGATATTGTCCTATATTCCGTATAGATGAGGCGTAATGGTTAAATCAATTGAGTGCGAACTAAGAATTAACATTTAATCTTTATTATAAAAGTATGTCGTTTTTAATTACATGAGGGTTGAGCCTTGAAAAAATTGACGAAAATTATTCTTTTTTTAATATTAAATTTAAATTAAGCAAATCATTAAATTTCTCTATGGTAGCAAGATTCATTTCCGCCATCTAAGTTATGTTAAACTGATATAAATTTATATATTTGTAAAATAAGTGTAAAATAAATTGTAACTTATAGGGATTAGTCGACTCAATTTATTAATTAATTTTAGATACTTTATTTAAGAATAATATTTGCTCAAAGTTATTCCTATTAAAATATATTATTTGTACTTTAAGTTGCCACTATTCTAGAATTCTGGTAATCTAGAATTGAAACTTTATTTGAAAGCCAGACTGTAGTTAGCATTATATGTATGCATATAATGCTATATATGTATTTATAATTTACATATATAATATTATATGTAGCATGTACTACATATAATGTACCACAAATTTAATTCATAAGTGGCTAAAAATATTAATTTATCATAAGAAAAGGTAATTTATAATAAAATTAAACGTTAACTTAATGATGGCTGTTTATAAGTAACGATATAACTACAAAATAAGTTCTAAATTGTTATCTAGTCTAGAAGAATACGTCTTTTCTACAAATTAATTATTTTGGATAAATAAATAAAATTAATACGAATACAAAATATTTTTCTTTAACCAGCCTTGTCTTTCTTTTGGAATGGAACCTATCAAAATGGCGGTTAATGTGGCAATCTCTGCGTAGCTGGAACTCTTAAACAAATTCAATTGCCGAAATTCAATTTCGTTCAAAATATAGATAATATTATTTTAGGATAAAAACCGCTTTTAAAGAAAAAATATTGACATGGAAAATTTACTTCATCACTTATTCATTTTACATGGTTTTAGTAATTAATGATAAAATAGTTTTAATAACAAAAAAATAATACAGAGGGAGAGACACATATTATACCAATATAGGTATAACCCATAAACACAATAGGTAACGTTTTCATTGAAAATTATTAATTAATGGGTCTCCTATATGGTAAGAGAGCACCGCCGCCTATTGACAACCGGGCTACAGTCCGCGGATTGTTTGTGTTTCCGGCTTTTTACGTCGCTTTAGCGTCATTTTTAATGTCCTCCAATATCCCCACTCACTTATAGAAACACAGTAGAAGTACCGTTTCAAGTACAGCTACCATTTCACGTTGAGTATTCTATGAGCTCGTGGTATCACTTCGGACGAGCCGGCCCAATTGGTGCGTCATCATATGCTCCACAATGGCTCTCCCACGGGTGAAAAAACGTGTAAAAACGTATCACAAAAACGATATCGTAAAATGACAAAATGCCAAGGAGTTATATAACTTTGAAAGCGTAAAACAGCAACCGTCAACATAGCTTGGAGCGCAGAGACAGAGCCGAATCTATTCAATATTTATACAGAACAACTTGCTAGGGTTGTCAAAAGAATAATCTCTTTCTAAGTATATTACTATAATATTGAAACTTTAACACATATATAACTTCTTAAGAAAGAATATTTCTTGAGTTTACTTAATAAATCTCCGAATAGAAATATTTCTAAGGCTCTTCAACATCATTTCAGCCGTAGGATGATCACTACCAGACATAAGCCTCCACTTCGGATGTCCATGCAAACCTGTCGGACGTGACCTGCATCCAGCGTCTTCCGGCGACGTTTCTTGATGTTCAAAGAAATGTAATTTAAAATATGAATATATTAATTTTATTATATATTTATTTTAAAACATGCGTGTATTCAAAGAAATGTTAGCAGGTAATGTTCGCTATGCCTTTAAATATTACATGATGCTCAGCGCATGTGTGCAGAATCCCGTAGCTACAGGTCGCTACGACTTAATTCTCAATGTGCCGCGGACTACGCTGTAGCACTGTTGTGTGCTACAGTCCGCCCTAGCTCAACATTTTCTATTTACGTGTCATTTGTGCTTCAGTCACAAGCCATTCATTAAGGTAAGAAAATTAACTCATTTCAATTAAGTTATAAATCATACTATCAATTTAATGATATTTATAAACAACAGTTCTCCTAAAGCTTTTGAAATGCAATCACGTTTATTCCCACGCTGCGGGTGATGCTTAAAAATGTATTTTTAATTTTGATATTTTTGCGATGTTTCTGACATCTCGTAAAAATGAAATTCTGCATCTGAATGTGTGTGTTTATTGAGTGTGTATCTGTATATTTATGTATATTAATCTTTCACTGATAACTTCATTATAAATCTAGGATACTAGGCAGATACATATTATTTTGTGTATCTGCTAATATATTGTGTATAAATAATAATATTAAACTAGGCTAGATCAGATCTATTGGCTACAATAAACTAAATAAGATAAAACATGTTAACATAGTGTGATTCATGAATTCGCCAATACTGAATTAGTAGGCAATCCCCCGAGGTACAATTTGCTATGTTCTCACAAGAAATTGGTTTATATTTTTCTTAGTTCAAATGTATAACTAAAGTAACCATATAAACGGTCAGCATCACTTGGTTTCGTAAGTTAATACTTTGCCTATATAAAACTTCGTGTATTAACTAATTAAACCACTTCACTTGTAGCTTAGACAATTAATTTATAGTACATTTTGTTGTCCTTACAAAATACAAATTGGAATTAAACTAGACGGAGAATCTTTCTAAACAGATAAGAGGACTATACGTTATTAGAGAATTGTAAGCAACAAAATTAATATTTTATTTATAACCAACATTCGTTCATGACAGACAGCTTTTTCTACTTTTTACCTTTTAAATAAGAAAATTACTATCTATCATATAAAACAGTATCTTCATTATTGTGAAGTTTCCTAGTTGGACTGATTTAGGTTATAAGTTAAATAATTTATTATAAACTTAGATACTATGAAACCTTACATCATATGGTAACTTAGATTATTATTATTTGATTTAAAATCGTATAAAAGAACGTAGACAGTATTGGATTCCTTTAAACTGGTACAATATAAATCTTCAAGGCTGAATCGTCATTTATTACACGACACGTCGTATTTGCTCAGTTTATGATGTTTATATGACGTTTTTAGCTTTATATACCATCGACGCGTTCATTACACGATATATATGTATTATCAGCACCGAGAAAATTGCTTTTCATAGAGTAAAAAGTAACATAAAGTTCATTTAATAGCTTTATAAAATACAGATAGTAAAAGTTAGTATTTTTCCTTGTAATTTTACATAGTATATTTTCAAAAAAATACCTATATATTCTTATGATTTTTGTTTTTGTATATTAGCTTTTAATTTACTTATGATCTGCAATAGAATACCCAACGTGAAACAGTACAAGTGTGCTGTTAAAGAGGATATCGGATGTCTTTAAAAATGCCGCTTATGTGGCGTAAAAAATCCGGCAAGACAATGAATGCGCGGACTGAGGCGGGTTGTCCATGTGCGGCGGTGTTTTCTTAGCATATAAGAGACCCACCTGCTCCGTTCTTCGCTATACTATAAATAAATAATCTACAAAAATGCAACCGTCACCGACAGTTGAAGAAAATTTTAAATTTATACAAATGAAAGATAAACCACTTTAGTTACAACTATGTAGCTCCTTATTACAAATTAGTTTCAACAAATTATAAAGGCAGTTTTGAAGATAAACATCAGTAGCGAAGTGCCGAAAAGGGGCCAAGGCTTCATAGCCGTTTTACCCGAGGGTAAATATTTCAATATAGGTACTCTATCGTATTGTGTTCTCCTAATACGAAGTGCTGTTAAATTTGATCCCTTTGTCTCTCTTTATTTGCAAACAAAACATGCCAATGGAACTGAATGGCCAGGATAGAAAAACAGTAATTTGCTCCTAACCGAATGTTCGATTTCTTTTTACTTTGTAAATTCTAATGTAATAAAAAGCCATTCTAATACGAACCAAAAAGGCAGGATAATTGCCTATTATTATTATTTCATACAACTAACAAAGACGATTTAGAGAAATATGTTTTTAATATAGACATAAATAGTAAAAACATTTAACTGTCATTTCTGTTTGTCTCCCCAAAGCTCTACGAATAGGACGAGGGAGTGATCACATTATGTCAGGGTACGATTTGGTCGGTAGGTAATTATGTATGCCATACAGGTTTATATGATGTAGATGGTAGACTAATCATGTTTTGAGATATGATATAATTGCTAGATTTATATTTATATTATTTTTAATATCTAATTTATTAAATTAAACACGAAATAGGAGAGCCATGCTGAAGCAAATGCTGACGCATAAATTGGGTCGGCTCGTCCGAAATGATACCACGGGCTCACAGAATACTCATTTTGAAATGGTACTTGTATTGTGTTACGTAGAGTGAGTGAGGATATCGAAAGCACTTAAAAGTGTCGTTTAATCGAAGTAAAAGCCGACAACACAATTAAAGCGCGGAATGTAGCGCGGTTGTTCATGGGCGGCGGTGTTCTCTTACCATATAAGAGAACCACCTGCTCCGTTGTCGGCTATAGAATAAAAATAAATAAATAAAATAAGTATAATGTTTTAATTTATTAGGAAGATTGTCTACATTCAAAAGACTTTACTAATTGACCATCTCCGCTCGGAGGTTCATAACTTTCAAAGAAACTGCACAACAACGCGACATATTTGTGACAAAGTGGAAGAGTTAGGACGAGATTGCAAGAAGCACTTGGTTTTCAATTTTATTTAAGCTATGGCAAATATTTTATATATTTAATTAAATGAATATTATAAAAGTCTACAATTTTACCTTATGTATTAAACTCATTCAAATAGTCTGGGTGAAGTTGAAATCCCATTTTACCCGCGCGAAAATGCTTTAATTCTATCTGTATTCAATTTTAATTTTAACCAGAAACAAATGAATTCTATGTTTTTTTCTATAACCATGTGACTTCATCGGCGTGGACAGATATAATAAAGTTATATTTTTAAACAATTAAATTCAGCATAACCACATCTTATTTGTCATAGATTTTTTTTATAATAAGTATCGTTTTGGAAAATACATAAAAAATCAAGAGATCTTCAAATAATTAAAGTTATATGATGTAGTATTCCGTTATCAAATTTATTTATTAGCAAGAATGTTAAGGGTAAGTATTGTCAACTCTCAAGCTCCCATGTGAGAAGGAATTTTGCCGAGTCTACCCCATTTCCAATCGGAAATTATATAGATAATTACGCATGTATTATGTATCACTGCAAAATATGTTTATATTTTTAATATATGTACTTTAAAATGTATGCAAATTATTTACTTGTACAATAGTAAATTTTGTTTTTGTTTTATTTATTACTGTTAAGAGACTTCAAAGCCATCTTTGTTTAAAATTAAATGCATTGTTTGATCGAAGGTAAAACAAAAGGCATTGTAACTTACAGGTCTTATTTTATTGAGTGCTTTTATAATCTCTGATAGTTCCAGCAAATCCTTCAATACCAGTTAAAAATGACCTTAAAAAAATTTAGTAATAGACTATAAGTATTCCATCTAGTCATTCCATAAGATACTATTACCATACGGCGATAACTTAGCAATGAAGTATATGTTTTATTGATTCTTACATAAATAGAGAGATTTTTGAGTAATATTCGTAACATAGCATGGCTCTCCCTTGGGGAGAACCATGCTGAAGCTTATGCTGACGCACTAATTGGACCGACTCGCCCGAAGTGATACCACGGAATCACAGAATACTCATCGTAAACCGGTACTTGTGCTGTATTTAGCAGAGTGAATCCTCATCAAAAGTGGCGTTTAAGCGGCGTAAAAAGCCTGCAACACAAGCAATGCCCGGAATGTGGCGCGGTTGTTCAAGGGCGGCGCTGTTCTCTTACCAAATAGTAGACCCATATGCTCCGTTGTCCACTATAGAGTTAAAAAAAATAGTCATAAATATATTATGTATATTGTGTATTGTATATTTTGGTATAATAAATACATTATCAATATGATACAATTTGAAATGCCAACAGACTTTGATTATTCCATTAGAACACATTTGATAAAAAAAATATTTTCACAACCAAGAACGAATCCGAAATTGTGTACAAAATGATTATGATAAAAACGAGAATTCATCTTTGTCATTGTCTCGTTTCGTACCTCACAAAGCAAAATGTAACATGATTTTAAGATAATTGAAAAAACAGAAAACTGTATCATTTTTCAACTATTAATGTCTTAACGAAGACCAATTTTTTTAATGTCGACCTGTCAAATGATTCATTTACGAGGATTTTCTTGTTTTTTATAGTTTCTTATACATTTTTGAAACACCTTGCTACTCGGAATTTAAAATTTATCTCTTGATAGGCTTGTCTGAAATTTGACGAAATGGCCAACTGAAATTGTTTTACATTATGATTAAAAGTTCCTACACTTGAATGCTTAGTACTTTATTATAATTGATTTCATTTGTGTATTCTTCTATTATATCATCATCATCATCATCAGCTCATCTAAATCCACTGCTGGACATAGGCCTCCCCCAAAGACGCCCACTATTATATATTTTAATGAATTTTATTAAACATTATTTTAACTATACTAATGTTTAATAAAATTCATATAATATTATAAGTTAAGAACTTCCATTTTTTAAATAAAACTTTTTATATTAAAAGCTGATATTGCCATTTTATCTTCGATAGGACACTGATGGTATATATTTAAAATCTTATAATTTTCCTTGATACTATTTTATACTAATGGCATTAGCATTATCGTCTAGAAGGTAATATGTATGATACTTACGAAAAAGTTTATTATATTTGACCAACAGATGAGTGGATCCCGAGTGCAGCAGAATGATTTGTTGCTGCACGAGGCTGTAATCAAGAATGAGGCTGGTGCTGTTCGAGAAGCACTTCAGCGGCCAGTTGATGTCAATTGTAGAAATAATGTTAGTATGCCTTAGACTCCGAGGCGTTACACCTGCCTTGATAAGGTTTTTTTAATAGAAATGGCGGCAAATGGGCAGGAGGCTCACCTAGGGCAAGCGGTTCTCCGCCCATGGGCACCCCTGGCCCTTGCACAGTCGCGGGGAGTTGCTGACCTTTAAGGAATATTTACACTCTTTTCTTGAAAGTCCCTAAGTCGTATTGGTTGTAAGTTTTCCACTTAACATGTTCCTCTTGAAGAAACACTATCTTATAACTGATATTTATTAAGTGATATGAAACATATCTTTAAGTTTTGACGTTCAAAGCATAGTTTAGGATGATGGACAGTAAGTATCAAATATAAACACGGGTCTATGTATATTTTTTCATCTGAAATATTGCGTTTGATTTAGGCACGAGACAAGCTCCAACCTTCATTCAAAATGTAAACACAACCAGCCTTGCCTGAATTTTTTATAAACTTTGAGTCAGGTTTGTATTTATGCTACTAACTACTGCAATACACCCAAGAACAATTTTCATTATATATTCAAAACTGAATTAGAAATAACATCTAATCTTCCATCTTGCGTTTATACTTAAAAATGTTTTGATGTACGTAAATATGATAATCAAAACATATATTTAAGTAATAAATTAATAGCTTAATTAATAGTCTTTTGATCTATTCATTATACTAAACAAAATATTTACTAACAAATAATCTAAAGAATATTTACGGTAATCGGTAATCTGTAGTCGGTCTTTGTATGTGAGAGACAAGCTTGAAAACGAACTGGTTACCGATTTCTAGTATAAGATATTCCTAATTGAAATTCTTATAGAATCAAAGGTAGTATAGTTTTTTCTAATAAATAATAATAAGTCACTTTCAGTATGGACGGGCACCGATACATTGGGCGGCAAGTAGAGGCAATGTAGAGATAATCAAGTTACTGATTGACGCCAACAGTGATATTGAGGCTGTTGATAAGGTACTATTGAATAAGGTCTGTTTCTAATTATTGATAATATCGCTATGCATGCCAATCACAATTATGGCTTGTCTCGCAATATTCCTTTTATATGTAACTCATTTTTTCTAAAAGTTCACACATTGTTGCAATTTCCATGTTGTAATTACGTTAAAATAGATGACAAATAGAAAAACTATTTAATAGAAAAACAATTTTTTTTATTAAATATATCTTTAAAATAAATAATTATAGTTCATATTTAATTATGTTTGCGCAAAAGTTATTTTTGAATTTTAATTCTATTTAATAGAACGATAATTTTCATACTAAACACAGTTTTTATGAATTATTATTTTATTTATTTTTCAAATGTGCTAATGTTATAGTGAATAAAACATTTGGTATATCTTTAACTATTATTTGCAGTTTGGAATGCGTCCACTGTTGATGGCGTCATGGCACGGACACCTCAAGGCAGTGGAAGTGCTAGTGCAAGCTGGCGCTTGTCTAGCAGCTACCAACAAGGTACTTACATATTTATAATATCCTATTTCTTATAACACTTAAGAGAGTTATGTCGATTTCATATTAAAAGTTGCAAAAGATTTTTGCCACAAGAGTTTAAGAAAGCACATACCATTTAATGGGATTAAAGTTTAACAACTTTGCCTATTATCTATAACTTCATAGAATCAAATATACAAGCCATGACGACAAACAAGGCTTACGCTATTAATAGATATTTCAACCCATCTCATAAACATTTTATGATCTTCATATCTTTAGATAATACTTAAATGTGCCATTCTTGACAATATTATGACGGTTTATGCTTTATGCTACAAATATTACAAATATTTTGTATAATACAATAAATACTTTTAGATCAAATTTTGATTAACATTAACATTAACCTATTCATGTTGGTAATTTACATGCAAAAGTGCCCCTTGTGGGGCGTAAGTGGGCCCATTTGAGTAAATAGTTTTGAATTTGACCAAAGAGCTGAAATTGTAGGACAAAAAGTATGAATAATAAATTCGGCGAGTGTGAAACTTTTTACAATTTTGAAAACAATGAGTCCAGAAACAATGTTCTTAAGTAAATTAACTGTTTTTTTAACTGTTGAAAGCTATTGTCCGTATAACTGACACATAACTGTTATGTAATTCTTAAGTCACTAATGTGAAGACTGCGCAATTCTGACAAGTTTTTATTTATTTCCACTTAACAAAGAACCAGGCAAACGTATATTATTTACGTACTTAGATATATTTTTTCAAATATCTAGGTGAAATCTTTTTACGTTTGATAAACTTAGAGATCCTTACGTACTATACATTTATTATAAAAACCTTCGCATTTTAACCATCATACACTCGGTATAATAAAAACGCTTACTCTGTTATCCAGTTTTTGGTAAGAATATTTCGATAAAAATACTTTCATTATGTCAGAAACAAAACGACATGCTTCAATGCGCGTGCGCTCGTGGTTCTTACGATGTGGCAACATACGCGATATCCCTCGGCGCTAAAGTGCAAACCGCTGATATGGCAGGTGACGCGCCGATGGCACTCGCTTCACGACCTGGATATACTACCATTGTGGAACTTTTGTTGGATAAAGGAGCCTATATTGATGCTATAAATAAGGTGAAACATTCATTTACTTTAATTAATTATAGTAATTAATTAATAAAAATTTAGTCAAGGATGTAATTTTTGGGAGTCAACTATTACGAAAGATTGAAAATATTTGAAATCCGTAATCGGGAACATAACATTTTCTCAAATTTTACATGAGAAATTTACTGTATACCAAGCGAAATTAGGTTAAATATTTATAAACAATTATTTGCTTCATAAAATATTGTTCTAATTTTCAACTCCAAGTTTGGAATAACAATTTCAATATCGTCTAAATACGAGTAATGTGGAAGCAATTATTCATATTCTACCTAAAATGTGTTTTGCATTCTCAAACTAAGACTCATATATCAATAACGTTAAATTTATATGTAAACTTGTGCTACCTGTACATTTAGTGATACTAATTAATAACTACAAACTTAGGCTTACACTACTGTATTTATATATGTATTTTTAATTATCTCTACACATTTTTTTTTTATTCTATAGCGGATAATGGAGCAGCTAGAGCTCCTATTTGGTAAAAGAACTACGACGCCCATGAACAACCGCATCACAGTCTGCACATTGGTTGTGTTGCCAGCTTTTTACGCCTCTTAAGCGGCATTTTTAAGGCCCTCCAATATCATCACTCACTGTTCAAAACACAGTACAAGTACCGTTTCACGCTGAGGATTCTGTGACGGCATATGCTTCAGCATGGCTCACCCACGCATAAAGCTATTAACAATTATACTATGATAGCGTCTTTAAAATATAAATTCCTATTTAAAATATACATTTTAAACGTAGGCAACGTTTAAAATGTATATATATTTAACCATAGATAGGGTCTACAACTATTTTTCTAATTTCTAAATAAGATTGTAAATCGAATTTATAGCTTACGTGATAACAATATAGCAGCTTCCTTATTAGATAATATATTGAGTTCCGTCACTAATTGTCTCCTAATGTTTGAAAATGGGGGCTTAACAATCTAGCAAAGTTAAGTTAGGTAACTGACTATTAAGTGCCGTAATAAATGGCTATGCATAGCTGTGTTGAATTTTTAATTTTTCGATATTAAATTATAATAGAAAGTCATTGACCGCTCTAAACAGTTTAATAATTCCACAAGCGTTAATAACAAAAAACTGGACAACAACTATTTAATTAAATTGTTTGCGATTTAAATAATTAAACTTTATATTCAATTTTATTTAAATTCTTTTATAACCCTCAACAAGGCGACTTGACGCTCGATTTCTCGCTTTTCCAATAATGTTCGAAGCATATTGAAATCATTGCACTATTCTACGCCTGTCCTAATTACTCGGCGAAATTCAATCCCATTCAGTCAGGTTAATTTGCTGGAACACATTTGACGGATCAATACGAATTCTATTATTCTTCTCCAATGGGCATATTCGTAGTTTAGTATTATTTTCTTTTAACCCAGTAGAAATTACGTTTTCTTTTTAAAATTGAAATTACAATATTTTTTATGGTATATCGGACAACAGAAGCAGGTCGGTCTAGGACACCTACCTGCTATATTGTAATCTAATTATATGGTAATAGATCACTCCCATAGACAACCGCGCAATAGTCCGTGCATTGGATGTGTTGCCGGCGTTATTTACATCGCTTAAGAGGCGTTTTTAAGGACGTCCGATATCCTCACTCACTCAGCGAAACACAGTAGAAGTACCGCTTCAAATACAACTACTATACCACGGGTGTCACAGTATTAAGTTTTAAGACACTCGCCCTTTTAACATTCTAGCCGTTCCAGAGACCGAATAGATTATAAATTAAATTATAATAGTCTGGACCGGGATTCGAACCCGATACTTACCGCTTCATGGTATACTTATTACCACATAGCTACGAATGAAGTATTTAATTACGTATATAAATAATTTTCTTTGATGTTGTGTTCTATAAATTCGTGATCCGAAAAAAATGCCAGGTTGGTCGCACAGCCCTTCATGTAACATGTGAAGGGGGACACTGCAGCACTGCAATTCTCCTTATAACCAAGGGAGCGTCACGTGAGGCTCGGGATAACTCTGGCAGGACCCCTTTGCATATTGCAGCGGTTCACCGACATACTGAGCTGGTACAAGCCCTACTGGAGAACAAATGTCAAGTCGATGCTGTAGACAATGTGAGATTTTCATAATATCGTGAATTAACTTCCATAATCGTCTAGAATCTAAATAATAGATTCAATAAATATTGTCTACATTTTTTTAAGATTAACGGAACAGATGGCTATATAGTAAGAGAACACCGCCGCCCATGAACAACCGCGCCACCGTCCGCGGCTTTGTGTGTGTGTTGCTGGCTTTTAATGGCGATTAAGTGGCATTTTTGTAAAGAGCCTTCGATATTTCCACTGACTCAGCGATACACAGAAGATATAAACTACATGAAACTACATTATCTTATCAATTTAATTCTCACGACGATTAGGTACCGTGAGAGATACATACAAATAGAAAACAATTTAAAGATAACAATTAACCAGGACCTTGTCTCTAAAGATTTACTTTTCTAGAACGGTGTAACGGCGCTCCAGATGGCCTGCGCTCAAGGCTGCCGCGGCATCGTAGAACATCTCCTTGCGTTTGGAGCTGATGTTCATTTGCAGAACAATGTAATTTAAAAATTTTATACACATTATAGGAACGAACACCAAAATTTTCCTTACCGTTTTATATGCAGTTAGTATAACTCATTAAGCATACATTCATAGAATTTATATTTTTATTATGCAGCAAATAATGGAACAGATGGGTCTCTTATGGCAAGAGATCAACACTGCCCATGGACAATCACACTCAGCGATTTGGTTGTGTTTGTGAGCTTTTTACACCAGGCCTTATGGAAGGTGTATTCTTAACTTATGTGCAAATGGCGCTTGATTAAAAATTATGTTGTCATTTATGCTGGACATGATATTGTAGGTAGGTTCAACAGCACTCCACGCTGCGTGCGCGGCGGACGCAACAGATATTGTCGAGTTGTTGTTGGCGCAGGGGGCGGATCCGGCCCTGACTGACCAGGTATTATACGCATTTATATTTACAATGCAATAAATTTACATAAAGTTATTCACTCATCTTATTTGTAGAAATGAAACCCACAAATGTGAACAGCGCCATTTGCGAGCGTTGATCCGACTCGTTTATTTTCCGAACGGAAGGGCTGACAAAACAGACGATATTTTTTGTCGGGGCCGACAGAAAATCGTCGGACAAGTGTGCTTCATATAAAATATAAAACACGATAAAAAATAGTCCCGACAGACGACAGAGTGAGAACCGGCACATAGGGGACACCCGGGTTTGAACCGGGGACCTCTCGATCTGCAGTCGAATGCTCTACCACTGAGCTATATCCCCACATGCAGAACTATATAAAATCTCATAAAACATTATGATCTTCATGAAATACAATTAACCGTCGACTATAACTAACTTTTGGGAATGAAGGATTATACTATTCAATAATAATTCTGTATAACTCAATGAAATTGATAAGAGACAGTTTCTTATCGAAAAGCGTTATTAAAAGATAACAATTAAATACATATATTAAACACGTTACAACTACTGATATAGGTATTATTCATCGTTACATCATTGCGTAAATATCGTATCAATATAAATGTATCGAGTTTGATTCTCTGTGGAATAAAAATAATCCTAATAATGTATGTATGAAATATTTAAAAATAACAGAGCAAAAGACTTCTAGTTTATTACATAACACAAAGAGAAAATTGTATTAAATGTATTTTAAAATAGTTGTAGGTACTTAATAATATCAAGTATGTAGATTTAATTTCTGTGTATTCCGTAAACATAAATTCTTGGTATTTACGTAAACATTAATACTTACTTAAAACTATAGCCCCTTGCATGTTTGCCACCGTCTCATGAAGAATACAGATTTATCAATTTTTTATTATTAACAATGTTACTTTATTCTATACTGCTTATTATGATAGAAATTTTAACGTGCATTGTTTACTTCTGAATAGATTTAAGCCGTAAATACCTGCTTTTAAAGCCTCACTATGAACTGGATTTAAATATATAATGTTTGAATATACTCTGTAAATGCACGATCAAAGAGCTTTGTGAACATAGGTACATATGTTTGCTAATGTTGTGGTAGATAAATTTTCTACATATTAACCATAAAATATTTAATCTGAGCGTTATTTGAGTATTTTATATATATATTTGAAACATTGTTAATAAAATTATCCAAAGTCCGTCGTATATCTCATATGAATCTAACATATTTGGCAGGTGACTACCATTCTTTATATAAAAAATGTTGGTTTTTAATCCGTGAGCCTCCAGCTCATTTGCCACCATTTCCATAAAAGAACAGAACTTCGTGATTTGATACATTTTTAGTGGTAGTGTGCCTTCACCAATAGTGTCAAAACAGCTACATGAAAGCAAAATATCCTCAGTAACCACAACTTAAAACAAAGAAGTTGAACACGTTACACGCAAACAAGTTGGTATACTTGCTTTAATTATCTGAATGTAATATAAAGTTTGTTGCTTTAACCGCGAGCTTCACTGAAAGTCGTGTAAGTCTATAATGATAAAACTTTTTGAAGCAATTTATATGCTACGTTACTTTTACATATAATATATTGTTTATAAAACAACGGCAACCCACCCGTTAGTCTGCAAGCCTCCTGCTCGTTTTCCACAGTAACTCGCAGAAAAATAACAAAAAATTTAGTTCAAATTTTTTGAAATAATATCTATTTATCAATAGCTCAATAACCTAAAAATATATTTAGGTATAATTATAAAGGTAGCAATAAGTATGTACACGGTTTCCATAAACCACATTCGTACAGCAATCTAATGGCGATTTTAAACTGTTTAGCTGTAGAATGCGTTTTTAAAACTATCCATAATTAATTCTACCTAGTTATTTATAAAAAGTAAATAAGGCAACAACTTAAGTTATTAATTAATTTTCAAGATCTGATTATTAGTTCCAAAGCAATTATAAAATTAATTATAACTTTCTATACATGGGCTACAAAAGTGTATCTCGGTTTGAGGTTTATAACAAACTTAAACGCCAAACTAGTGATATATAAAGGTATCATGATATCTACCAAAACACGAAACAGAACTTTTAAAAATGTCTAAGCATATTCTAGGTTAAATATTTCTACCCTAATGATAAATATTTTGTATAGACTTTCTTACTGTTCGATATTGTTATTGGAAAAATAAGACTGTCAAATGTTTAGAATTTGTAGCAAATTAAGTGATTTTTAATAAGTATGGAGGTATAGAGATATTATCTAGTTTGAATTTCAGAGACCAGGTCAAGTTTATCGAAACATAGTTAACCAAATTTATTATTAAGAAAGGTACAGTACGGAGTCCAATTACTTTGTTACGTTTCTGTTTCATTGAATGTGTGTATTGTTAAGAAATTTATTTCAGTGGTCTCAGTCAGCACTAAGCATGGCGGGCAGCGCTGCGGAGTTTCCACCGGAAGGACTTCGACGCGCGGCTAGAGGTTCCTTCTCCGCCATACTAGATCTTCTGACTGCTACAACCAACCTTGATAATCACCAGGTACTCATTTTATTCATGAAATTGTAAATGTATTATTTAGGTACTGAAAAAATAACCGACAATATTTTAAAAAACATCTTTTATAAGTTTTTGTAACAATGACTATTATGAATACTTAAAGAATAGTTTCTCACTTAAATGCTTCTTATACTTATCTCTATGAAGGTATATAGCTGTAAAATCCATTTAATACTGAGATAATAATAGAACCTATATACATCAAATAAAAGCAAAACATGTCTCTCTAAACTGACCTCATTTCAGCAAATACCAACATCATTCAGGTCCTATTTTATTTTTGATCGTGATTGAGTTACGTTCCTTTGTTGTAAGTTACATAATACATAGTTACTTTAGTGAAAACTAAGTCACAAATATTCATTTGTCTCAAGGTCTTTCACTATAGAGGTTTTAAAGACCATACAATTTTTAAATAGTTCAACTGCGTCTTTTTTATAATTATGCTAATTTTATATGTTTATTAATCCATAAAATTATTTATGTGAGGAAATAATTTTGACAAAAAAAACTATAGCACAAAGTTAGTACAATATTTTCGCTAGATACTTCGACGCTGTATTTTAATCTTTGAATATGACACAAATTATTATTGTCATCTCAATATGCAAAGGAAACAGTATTGAACAATGAATAATCGCGCTTAAAAAGCTGGTTCTATATTAAGTAGGAAGTAATTAAAATTTTGAAAGTCAGGAATCTCGGAGAACGAAACCTAGCTTATTCCAACTCTTCCTATGATAGTGGTTCTTGAACACTAACCAATCGATGCTAAGGATTAAGGAAGACCAACGGGATGCAACATAACATGTTATGTGAAATTATCTAACCACTGTAATGTGTCGCAACACGATGGAACTTTGTTGAAAATTTTCATTGCTTTATCATTTCCTATGTTGTAGCACAATATAAAGCAATTAACCTGGTTTACTAACTGTTAGGCTATCTGAAAGCAAGTTTTCAAATTGCTCCTGGCGTGTCAACGAGCTGCTGCAGAGACAGCCCCATTAATAACTTTTAGAATTGGACTCGCTTCAATGTTCAAAACATAAGGTTTATAAACTGAATTATTTACTCTCCACAAATCAGTGTCTGGTGATCAAGTTGAGTCAACAACTGTAATTGCATAAGTATCTTTCAAAATCGGTGTGCAATAAATTACTGCTTCTTTTTTAACATTGGACTGTCGTTGATTTCCCATAGTTTGATAGACTACGTGCCATATATCCCAGCCACTGCACCAAGATCGAACATACCTACCACCGAAATCGGTTTGGTAACATAAAATTTATCCAGCTGATATAATGTCTTTTTAGGGTAAATATGATGGATCATCAAGCCCGCAAGTAGATGACAAATCTGGGAACCGCTCGCCGGTGCCCGCCGATGGTAGGACTACTTTTTATACTATTTACCATATAAAAAACAGTCTATGACTTTTGAAAACTAATTATTTTCAAATAATAGAGCTTATTGTTTTAATATGAAATTGCTGTTTTAACGTATTAGACACTTTTAATTAAAATAAAACTTGCATAATCTATAATAATAAACTTTTTGCATAAGACCACATCTTAAATTGAGAGATTTTAGAGATACCTACATCGAAAATTAGATTAATTTTTAATATGATTTCAAATAATGCACCAGCTCGTAAAATCGTATTCAAAGAACGTAGGTGTCGTTGACAAATGGACAAATCATGCAGTTTTAGTTCAACATCTTTTGTAGTGGAAACTTACGTTATATAATAATGACGAATTGAAAGCCATGGTGTAAGCCAGCGGTCGTCACACTTTTCTGGCCAAAGGCCACACTTGACAATGTACCATGAGACTTAGAGGCGGGCAGCAGAGTATGTGAAAGCGCTACAAGAGCCTTTGCATGCTTATCCAGACTAATCATAGAAATGCGAAAATGTGTCTGTATATGTTACTAATCTCTAAGCTTCATCATCATCAGCCTATCAAGTCCACTGCTGGACATAGGCCCAAAGTTGCCCACCTATTACGATCTTAAGCGATCTGGATCCAGCGGATACCCGCGACCTTCATGAGATCGTCTTCCATCGCGTAGAGGGACGTCCCACTCTGCGTTTTCCGGTACGCGGTCGCCACTCGAGAACCTTTTTTGCCCATTGGTTTTCAGTTCATGTAGCGATGTGGCAGCCCATTGTCACTCCAACTTCCTCCTACGGCGGGCAAAGTCGGTTACTTTGGTTCGACTGCGGATAACCTCATTTCTGATTTTATCTCGCAGCGAGATCAATTTTCTCTACGCTTATACCACTATAGCTGCACCGCGTTTGACCCAGCAGTGTAGGAGCGAGAAAGCAGGACGAGAGGAAGACCCCCCACAATGCTACTGGTCAAACCCAGGTAACGGTGCAGTGCTCGCTACGGTTAGGTACTTGGTTCACAGACGAATAAATCGCGTTCGACAAGGTTTGGCACAACGGCTTCATCTACAAGCTACACACCATCAAATTTCCCTTGAGACACGTACGGATAATCCACGAGTGCCTAACCGACCTCTCCTTCCGCTATCGAGTGGATGGAACCCTCTCCGCCCCTTACTAGCCGGTGTCCCTCAGGGCTCGGTCCTATCCCCTCTGCTGTTCTCGCTGTACACCAGCGACATTCCCAAGTCCTGGAAAGTGGAGCTCGCTCTATTCGCCGACGATACGGCATTATATTATACACGATGCACCTAGACCGAAACGTCATCTTAAAAATGCAAATCAACCCCGACATGAGCGCGGCGATGATGTTTGCCAAAACCTCATCATGTGGGCACTTCGACCTGCCCAAAGCCATCACGCTCTACGACCTCCCAATCCCCTGGTGCAACCAAGTTAAGTACCTAGGCGTCACCCTCGACAGAGGAATGACGTTCGGGAAACACATAAAGAGTCCGCGCAAAGGCGGCCTTTGTCCTCTCTCGTCTGCATTACCTCCTCAATAAGAAGAGCAAGCTGTCCCTCAGACACAAA
>DWCF01002805.1:0-22268 GCA_018230265.1 Delias oraia | reverse complement strand
TCAACTGGCCTATGTCCAGCAGTGGACTTGAATGGTCTGATGATGATGATAATATGATATAAGTTTCAGATAATTAGTGTATTTTATTGTCTCAGTTTTATAATATATTTAAATTATTATAATTTTCTTTCTATAATGTCCGTAATTTGTGGCTATATATTTTTATATAATTTTCGACAGTATAAAATATAATATATATTTAAGTATAGCGAGTGTTAATTAAAATATGCGCATTTTCGATCAAAAATAAGGCTTTATTTCAATCAAAAGTTAATTGATAGATCAATCCAAGTATTGTCCATCAGAAGCTATGATATTTTCCCATATTTCTGCCAACATACGGATTCCACATGGAAAGAACGCCTCATCTATTGAGGCAATCCATGAGTCAACCCAATTTTTAACTTCTTCGAAAGAACCGAAGCACAGCTCGGTCAGGCCATGCATCCATCTGAACAAATGGTAATCCGGAGGGGAAATGTCTAGCAATGTCAGCGGTTGGGGTAAAATGTCCCACTTCAGAGTTTCCATGTATGTTTTGACGACCTTTAAAACCTTTAAATTCATTATTTTAAAATTTTTTACTTGTCCTGGTCGTTCCTCATCGTCTGTATTAAAATCACCACTTCTAAAGCGGGACAACCACTTTTGAGATGTTCTAATCTCTGGAGTATACTAAGGACAAATTTCAGAAAGACATTCACGAGCTTGTGTTGTATTTCGCTTGGAATTGAACAACAAAAGCAAACCTTTCTTTAAATGTTGTTTTGTTGCACAAAGTTCGTCATTTTTATCGTAATAAATAAAATGTAAAATAACTTCACTTTGTCAGATCAGATTAAATAGATTTTTTAACGGTCTTTAAGATACAACAGCTGCAAATGTCAAAATAATAACGTGTAAAATAGATATGAATTCAACTCACACTCCCAATAAGTATATTTGCAATTTATGTCGCATAACAAAGTAACATTTCTTAAATATGTTGAATCTTTTAATAGTTTGATTGTATTTTTTTTATAGTATAGTGGACAATAGAGCAAATAGACAAGCAGCAAATAGCAAGAGACAATAGAGGTGGATCTTCAATATGGTAAGAAAACACCGCCGCCCATGAACAACCGCGCCACAGTCCGCGCTTTGGTAGTGTTCCCGGCTTTTTATACCGCTTTGTACAAGTTCCGTTTCACGCTGAGTATTCTGCGATATAAAACTTTAATCAGAGAGGTATCGGGTTCGATACCGGACAATTTATAATTTTATTCGGTTTCTGGCAGGGTTTGAGTGTGGACGGGCGCGCGTCTTAATACTATCGCATCCATGGGAGAGTCATGCTGAAGAATAATATTGATAATATTACAATAATGCTCGACCAAAGTCAAAAGGGCTCACAGAATAATCAACGTGAAATGGTAGTTGTATTTGAAACGATGCTTCTACTGTTTCGATGAATGAGTGAAGAAATCGGACGCCCTTTAAAATGGCGCTTAAGTGGCGTAAAAAGCCGGCAACACAATCTATGCGTTTTAGCGTAATTGTCAATGGGCGGCGGTGTTCTCTAACCATATAAAAGACCCGCCTGCTCCGTTGTCCGCTATACGATATAAAGAAATCTTCATACATCCTTTATGGCTTTTTGGATATTTTTATTGGTATTTTCTGCAATAATAAAGCCTTTTAAAATAGTAAAACAGAAGTGCACGTGCACAAGAGAGGAACATTAACATTATTTATCAATATTCTTTGAAGAGATATCTTATTTATGAAAGCATTATTTGTTTGTGAACAAACCGCTAAATCTCTTTGCAAGTTTAATATGTTCGTATAACTGAAGTATTTGGTTCTAATTTTTTTTTAATCATAAACGTTTGAGTATCTACTCAAACATTTATGCTTTACCCATACCCATTTAGATAAATGGGTACATTAAAAAAAATTGAAGAAAAAAAAAGAATTGTTTGCAATCATCAAATACACTTATAATATTAAGCTTAAAAGATGAACTGAGTTGTGAGATTACCCTATGCTTACATTTTCATGTATATTAAAATATTTTATGTAATACATATTATAAGTAATATAAAATGTACCTATATATAAATACAATTTCTAAAACATCGATCCATTGTCTAACAAAACCCTTCATTTACTTAAAATGTAAGCATTTTTTAAAAATGTTTAGGCATAGGAAATTGCATCAGCCCATTTAAAAGATACCGTAGTTAGTAGTATATTCAAATAGAATAAGCAAGTGCAAAGGGAATGGCCAAAGCATTCTCTTGTTACAAAGGCTTGGGTCGTACTTTAGTTGGTAACTTGCCAACTAGATATAGCCGTTTCATTCGATACCAGATTCTTTTAGAGAAATAAATGATAGTGGCGTGATGGAAATTTTGAAATTTAACACAAAGTGTATGAAGCGATAGTTTTTAAACAAAAATTTTATAAGAAAGCTACAAAAGAAATTAAAAATATCTTAAATCGATTAAATTGAGGGCATCATTGAATAACATTAACAATAAACATTATTCCGTGGCAGGGCCATGCTGTAACATATGCTGACACACTTATTGGGCCGGCTCGTACAAAGAACGCACGGGCAAAAAGAATACTCAGCGTATTTGAAACGACTTCTACTGTGTTCCATGATCGAGTGTGGATATCGGAGGCCCTTAAAAAAGCCACTTAAGCGACGTTAAAATCCAACAATAGAACCCATGCGTGGACTGCAGCGCAGTTGTCCATGGGCGAGGGTGTTCTCTTACCATATAGAAAAGCCAAACAAGAATGCCAAGATAGCTTCCCTTAGCATCTTAGTTATAGCTAAGCATAGTTTTAACCAATATGGGTTAATATATTAACTTAATTAAAATAATAATAAATCACTAAATCAGAATATATTTAAATATATCACACAAATACTTGTACACGTATTATTTGATTATATTCTTATAGTTATAAAAATATTATCGCATAAAACTCTAATTTATATTATATATGTATGTATAGACACAAATCATGTTTGTACGATCTTTGTAGATTTATAGTCTGAGTTTAAGGATTTATCATTCTACATATAAGAGTTGTCATATGGATACATCTGATAACGGCAGAGGTCATGGCCTACTTGGCATCGGCTATTAGCAACACAAAAACCCTTACAAGTTCCGCCGTGATTGGGTATAAACTTTTTCTCTGTATCCGAGACTTTTATTTTCCATTGTCATGCAATTGCTTCTACATTGTAAATGCTATTGTTGCTTACTTTCAAACTAAGTAGCTTTATTTTATAATAATGATAAAAAACAAGAGACAGAATTTATTTTAAACAAATATACCTGGTTCGAATTATACCAGGGCATTATCCGTGGAAGAGCTCTGCTGCAGCATACGCTGACGTATTAACTGGGCCGGCTCGTCCTAAGTGATACCAGGGGCTCACAAAATATCAGCGTGAAGTAGTAATTGTACTGTGTTTCGTTGAGTGATATCAGAGGCCCTTGAAATTATACCGCTCAAGCGGGGGAAAAAGCCGGATACTTAAAATCCATAGATAGTGGTGATCTCTTACTATACCATATAAGAGAGCCGTCTGCTTTGTTGCCCGATGTATAATAAAAAATATATAGAACATCCCACTTTTATGTCTATTCACTACTCAAAGTGATGTTTAATGATCCTCTTCATTTATCATAAAAAAATGTATTTTTAATCCACTTACCGTCAATTTGTTAATAAATTTTATAAAAAAAGGGTGAATAATAATAATTATTTTTTCAATAAACTACTGGTGAAAACTAAGATATAAAGATATGTACAAAATAAAACGCTTTAAGTTGTAATTTAATTAATTTTCATTTTCGACAAAATTGTGATTTTTTTATTTTCATTTTTTGATTTGACAAATTTTGATTTTTTATTCGGAGCACGTTGGTCTCCTGTGTGGTAAGAGACCACCGCCGCCCATGGTCAATCGCACCACAGTCCGCGCATTGGTTGTGTTGCTGGCTTTTAACGCCACTTAAGCGGCATTTTTAAGGTCTTCCGATAACCTCACTCACTCTGCGAAACACAGTACAATTACTATTACACACTGGTATTTTGTGAGCCCGAGGTATCACTTCGGACGAGCCGGCGCAATTATTACGGCAGCGTATGCTGCAGCAGAGCTATCCCACGTTTATGGACGTGGTATTCGAAACTGGTATCAAATATATTTGTTTTCAATGAATTCTATCTTTTGATTATTCTTTACCGTGCTTGGAGATTAATAATTTCAACGCATCCCTAACCGCAACCCACCGAAAAGTTTTAATTGAGAATGTTAACCCACCGCAACCTATTGTGCTCATGTTTTCCATTTCATTAGTTTTACGGCTTATTTTATTAAGTTGTGGCACATATTTAAATTTGTCTAGCTCGTCTCGATTCTCTTATGTATTTAATTGACACATCTAAATTCCGACCACTGACATTTTATAAACTAATTTAATTTGTTTATTTAATATTAATAGTAGCCAGTATAGTTGTATCATAGAAATTGTATAGCGGGTAACGGAACAGGCGGCCCCTATGATAAGAGATTACTGTCACCCATGGACAACCACACCACAGTCCCAGCTCTAATTTTGTTTTTGGTTTTTTTACGGGACGCTAATATCACTCATTCATCGAAACACAGCGAGCCGGGCTAATCAACATAATTATTGCGTCAACGTCATCCTCCCACGCGTAAGAGAGTGTGAAGACGCTCGTCTGACCACTGTCAAGCCCGTTCAAAGAACGATAAATTCTGAATTAGAATACATATACATTTTTATTCAGATAGAGTATTGACCTCTTTGCTAAGCTTCAGGTAGCCTTATTTAGCTACGAGACTCAGACTATTGAAGACATCATTTTTAATAGTTAATTGACTTAACTTAAAATGTTGTTTATATAAAAAGAAATGCTTATTTAAATGACTATATACTATAACAAAATATAATATAATAACTTTATCAATTGCTAAGCCACGCGCCGTGCTGTAGCGTCATTCTTTTAGCATTCAAGCGAATTTCAAGATGATATTAAAAATACCTGTAGACCCTTCTCACTGTTACAAAAGAGTTAAGTATAGTTAATAGTACCTATATATTTCATATAGAAGCGAAAATACTATGTAGCAAACCTTGATTCTGTTTAATGTTATATCAATAATTTCTCTACAAAAATAAATAATACTGTAGCAAATATTTAACTTCATCTTTATTATTTGCTTAAATTGTGTTATATATTTAAAAACTTCCTCTGCATATCGTTACAGAAAGCTTAAATATATTAAGTAAAAGCATTCATAACTCATTATTAACTCTGGAGCATGGCTAATAAATTTAAGCTGGTAATATTTTCTCAAGTTTCACACCTAAGAGCTTAAAGCTGCGCTCAGGTTTTCGCTTGTCTGATCTCACAGATAGGGTTGAGCGTAAATTAGCTTAATTTTTTAAAAGTTCCGAAGGATATATTCAGTTGACTATGTAGTAGTGACAAAAAGTTTTAGTTATTTCATATACATCTTAAAATTTCGATTGTGTAATGAAATAAAATTATAGATAGATTTAAATTGAGTCAATAGTTAGGTGAATCTAACTTCAATTTACAATAAAATATTGAATTCTCAATTTAGGTAAACGATATTGTTTGGAGAAAATCTAATTTCACGGTTTTCGGCTTTCAAAATTGCACAACTTCACCTCGAAAGATAGTTAAAAAAGTTAACGATTCGAAGTGTAACATGAACTCAGATGTATATTCTAAATGTTTAGTTTTAAATCTGTTTGTTAGGAAATTTTTCAAATTTCAAACTGTTTAGGAGTAAAGTATGTCAAATTATTCACCGATACTATTAAATAAGTTTCAGTTTATTATAAAGTATATACATGAATATAGAAGATAAAGAAATAACCGATCATGTTGTTTTTGAGCGATTGTGTGTCGACGATTCAATACCATTAGCAGCTCTCTCTGAGGTCCATTTAGTGAAGTGGTATAGAGTGAACAATACACAGTTTGTATTGCAATAAATTTTCATTCGGATAGGCTAGGAATGGCCGTATTAGAATTCTTTATACAACAAGCGTTTATTCTAAAAGAATTAGTATTTAGTTATCTTTGTTAGTTTTGAAATGATTTCACTTCGAAAAAAAGCCGTTTCAGGCACCATTTTTCCGTTAATACATTTTTGACAGCGCCCCAATATCGGTCGCCCTTTTCTGTTTCCGGGTATTTAAGTTTATGAGAAAAACATTGAAACAAGATCCCTTTAGTTATAAATCTAAGAAATATCAGTGGCAGCAATTTAATATGATTTTATAATATGGGTACGTGTTATATCATACGGCTACAATAATATTTAAATTTGTTATAACATTACATATATATTTTGATAATTGAATAAAAGGTATATTCAAGTATCGAATTTTATTATAAGTCAACATAATATTGCGATATATTTATTTTTGGTTGTATTTCAAACATAATACGAATTTTTCTAGTCTTTTAACTATAGTCTGTTATTTTAAAAATTGCACTAAGTATAAAAAAATAACATGGAATTATAAACTACCTTCTCAGCTTTCATTGTGGTTATTTAAAAAACATTTAGAAATATAAAATTATAGTTTATATTATACAACATTCTATTCAATAAAGATTGGAATAAATATTTTTATTTTTATTAATTATATATATTTGCTTAAATGTTGTGAAGAAAATAATTTTATTTGTTATAAAATAAAACACATTAAATATATATAAATTTTATATGGAATACATTTTTGCAAAAGTATGTCATATGTGTATAAGCACTAACATCGATCAATCTTGTACTGAGCTGTACAGCCTCTTATGGACTCTCCTTCAACAAAGTCTCTGTCATCCTGTACAGTTTCGGACCCCTGAAAGTCTTAAACCAATAAGTCCTGCGAGCAAAGTCTTAATCTTCCAGATTTATCTCATTGTTTTTAATCAAATAGGATATTAAATAGGACTTAGCCGATTCTGATTACGAAATAAAAATGTCCCATCGTAGATAGTTTCAATTGAGCTGTATTCGTATCCTTAAAATTACACAGTTATGAAACATTCAATTTAATTAAATTTCAAGTGTGATATCTATTATAAGGTTGATACAACTATAAGCTTTCCAAGTGCTGGTCTAGAGTTAAAAGCTTTTCCGAGTTTTAATTTACATAATGCATATTTCGTGGTTTCGCCGCATTTGTAATTGCGGGATTTACAAACAATATTTCATTTTGTTGGAGCATTTTTTGCTTTTGCACTAAAGGTAAAGAAAAGATTTGTTTTCCTAACCTAAAATAGCCTTTCCAAACCAGAGATAGCGTAACTGCCGTTACAAAACTACATTTCAACGTAATATATACTTTTACATTATAACGATATATTCTTAAGCAATTATTTAGCATAAAAATTAAATAATTATTTTAAAAGTAAATCCGACTTAATGTCTATATTTAATATTTGTAGGAAAGGTTTGTATAAAGAATTGGGAAATGTTTTCTATCAGTAAGAAAGATCTAACCTGGAGAATCCTATTATAACAACATTTTAAAATTAGCTATTACCTTTTTCTATATCAACATAATCATTGATATATTTATATAATTCAAGGAGTTTATATAAATCGCTCAAAAATTATTAATCAATAGAGTACACATAATTACTGTCTCATACAATTACTATGAATTTATTTAAAATCTAAATTAACAATAGTCTAACCTATTTATCTTTATTTACGTATTGTTGAAATTAATTAATTGCGCATACAATAATACCCGAAATACTTCCCTTTGTTTTGTATAAGTTAGCGGAGCTTTAGGAAATTTAGCTCTTCTTATAAATTTTCTGTTAACACCGTCAGTATTTCTTCCTAATTAATAGAGAGTTAAGAAATTTGTGCTTCACAGGGTTTATTAAATAAATTAAAACCTTTCAGTTCAGCTTGTGTTCAGTGCATCGAGATTGATGGTAGTGTCTTCAAATGTCTATTTTTTCTCTTATATGGTAAGAGAACACCGGCGACCATCCACAATCACGCCGTAGTTGTATTAAATCGCCGGCTTTTTACCCCGCTTAAGCGGTATTTTTAAGGGCCTCTGATATCCTCACTCACTCAGGAAAACACTGGAGAAGTACCGTTTCAAGTAGAACTGCCATTTCACGCAGAGTATAAAAATAAGTTTAGCAGTTTTGTGTTGAAATTAGTTTCGAACATACAAATTTCTCTGTGTGTAATATAAATCAAGAATTTGTCTTTATTGTAACAAACGTTTTCCTAATATTTGCTATAATTGTAAATATTTTAACTACAAACAATGACAGTCGCACTATCATTCGCGGTGAAGTTTCATACGCGGAAATATTTAAATGAATGAAAATTATGTTTCTATCTTATTATCTTATTTATATCTTAAGAATTCCTTATTTCTAGCGCTATCTATTTAAAAGTATATCATAAATATTGGTATGTATTAAAGCTTTTCTGAAAGAAATAATACTAAACGGTAATAAAACGATATCAAATAATTCCATACGCGTACGCTCAAGTGAATTTCACCAATTTTAACACGATTTCTCGGCACTAATTAAGGACACGGGCAACTCTGTAAACATTATTCTCGGGCTAATTCGTCACCGACAATATCGTGATGACGCGAGCGTGTAATTTGATTATTCACCTACAAAGGGCCGATGGAAAGGGACTAATTTTGTTGTATAAACGATGCTTAAGGGTTTGGCGTCTACTGCTAAGGATCTAGTATGATAACACTGATATCTTTAAGACCAGACATTTCTATACTTATGAGTTTAAAAAATTAAAAATTTGTTTAATGAACTCTGTATGTTTATCGTTACTAAAGTTAAGTAATACTTTGTATAATCCTATTCAAATTAACCTACGTTGCATGAAAAGAGAAACTTACGAATGAAAACAGTTTTGGAATCATAACCAATATTATTACGTTAATAATTGGTTACAGGGAAATAGTGAGAAGATATAAAATATAATGGTTGTTTACTGTTTTAGTTGCTTATTAAGGTTGTTATTTTCGTTTTATATGTAATTAAATAAAACAAATGATGGAAATGTAAGTTAATGAGCAGAAGGCTCACCCAGGAGAAGCGGTCCTCCGCCCATAGACAACCCAGCCCTTGCAGAGCCACGGGTGCGTTGCTGGTCTTTAAGGAATAGGTGCGCTCTTTTTTAAAGATCCCCAAGCCGTATTTGTTTGGAAATACCTCTGCTGGCAACAAAAAAATATTTAATTGCAAATAGTTTGCAAGAGTAATTGTGGTTTTATATGAAGCTTGTATTCTCTGCGTTGATAATAAAAATTAATTTGTTTCTATAGATCTTTCTTATGGGACTTAAGGATAGAATTTTATTTTTTCAAGAGAGAATTATGTAACTAAACTTGACCTTAACGGTATAAGGTCAATTTTCTGCGTCCGTTAGCTTTATCGCTAAAAATACTCACATCATATATTATTATGGCTGAGATAGTTTTAAAAATATTTGAAGTGTGTAATTTCTAATAAGTTTTGTTATAAATTCTTATCGGCATACATAAAAATAAAAAGTAATATTTAAAATTGACATGTCATAATCGTCCCTATAATTCTGGTTTCAAATATATGTTGCATGCATATTGTGGCAAATAAAAAATGTGAACGTTCTTGTTTTTATAGTCTTAAATTAAACAAAAATACAATTTACACTACTGTAATAAAGATCTTTATCAATATTAGTAATTTAAAATCAAATACAAGAAAACACAGCTTTATATTCAGAACAGATGTAACCTCATTCAAAAAATCTAACGAAATGATACGACATTGAATTGCTTATCGCATCCAAACAAGTTGCCCCAAATGTATCGCTGAGATATCAATAAATTCCTATATCGGCTTCAGGCCTCACCCGGAGCTGACCTACATCAAAACTATCAAAGTTATATTCGATGGGAATTGGGATGCTAGCAAACGTACGATTCTTTGAAAATGTTGAAATGATATTTATTTGTAATGAATCTATGTATCTTCAGTTGTAGAAAAACCAAAAAATAAAAAAGTAATGATAATTGCATACAACAACAACACGCTTACAGACTGGTTTCAGTCTTAGGCTGATGACGTTCGACACTAGAACGCTCACTGAAGACAAAGGCGCTCCGGTGTTGGTCAGCGCGTCCAGCTACGAAGCGCCCACGCGCGACATGTACGGCCGCGTAGCTATCAGTGCGGACGGTGGTCAGTTACATGTAATTCAAAAACGCTTCTTAGAAGTTAATTTTTTTCTATAGTGGACAACGGAGCAGGTGGGTCTCCTATATGGTGAGAAAACACCGCCGTCCATGAACAACCACGGCACAGTCCTTGCATTATTTGTATTGCCGGCTTTGTACATCGCTTAAGCGACACTTTAAGGGCCTCCGATATCATCAATCATCCCGCGAAACACAGTAAATGACGGTACATTTTCAGACTGAGTATTCTGTGACCCTGTGGTGTCACTTTGGATGACCCGGTCCAATTAGTGCGTCAGCATATGCTTCATCATAGCTCTTCCACGGGTGAAAATCAAATATCTCGGAAGTCAGCACTGACGGTCAGCGGGTGGTCAGTGTTAGACTGGAACCAGATAAAATTAAAATCCAGACACGTTATAAAATGAACAGAATACATCGTTGATATAAGGTTCCTTATAAGATGTGTTCGGTGTCTTTATAACACGGGTGTTTGTCTCAATCAATCGATTAAGCTATATTTTAAAATATGAATCAATGCTTAAAAAAAAAATAATTGTAAATTTACATAAATTGTATGTATTTATATATGTAATGAATTTGATTGTCAACAGTAACTAATTTAACCAGTAATGCGAGCAAATTCCACGGCGCGGACGTAACATCGTTATGTAGTCACACAATTATTATGGAATGATTGAATGTAATTACAATTGTGCGACATTTAGAGGTTACTTAACAGTTATTTAATCAGTGTAATATAAAATGCTTAGTTATTTGATTTAGTATTTATATAAAAATCATAGACGATTTTACTTACACTGAAATTTTACTTTTACGTTCTTACATCATGTTTAAAAATACATGACGATAATTTCTGGATAAAATGATATGATTTAGAATTAACTTTAAGAAATGAGATGATTAACGTAAGTATACTTTCTTTGTATGCTGTATATAAATAACTTTATTATTGTGTACGTATAGATTTTAAAGCTATATTTTGTATTCAAATTTAATTTAATTACACCCGTGGGTGAGCCATGCTGAAGCATATGCGGATGCACTAATTGGGCGGGTTTGTCCGAACTGATACCATGGACTTACAGAATACTCAACGTGGAACGTTACTTCTACTGTGTTTCGCTAAGTGAGTGAGGAAATCGGAGGCCCTTAGAAATGCCGTTTAAGTGGCGTAAAAACCCGGTAACACAACCAATGCGGGGACTGTGTCGTGATTGTCTATGGGTGGCGGTGTTCTCTTACTATATAGGAGACCCACCTGCTCCGTGTCCGCTATACTATAAAATTTTTTACTAACAATGAAATAAGACTGAGAAAAGCGGGTTTATATAGAACTGTAAACATTGAGAGAGTTAAAAAAGGTATTTGACGTCATTGTCATATAATACACGGTCTGACGGCGCATCAGTCGGGGTGGCAGGTGACCCGGAAGTTATGATGTCATAAATTTCATAGCCTTTCTCTGGTTGTTTATGGTAATTTTAAAATAAATATATAAAAACATTCCTGTTATTATTCCATACTAGTGTATTTCCGTTATCCTATTGTGATTTGTGTTACACAATTTCTTACTTTTTTATTTTGCATACTCTTAGGTAATTTTTGACATAATAATATAAATATATTTTTACATAAATTATATTTCCAATGCCTATGTTTGCTATTTGCAATTTAAAATTTCAATAAATATTTTTGCCAGAATGTGAAACGTATTTAAATTGGAATTACTTAACAATGATAGTTCTTACCATTTTCCTTTTCACAAACTTCCTCCATAATAGCGGTTGGAAGCGAGAAATATTCAAACATTCCCTGAATACCTAACGAACAGCACCGGTTCTGACTTTTTCACACAATTTGTAAAGCACTAAAATTCTCTTGTAAAGTTTGAACACCCTGTGTTGCCGCAACCTGACCGCGTCCTAACGAACTAATTGCCTATCGATTTTCAGTTGACGGATACCGTGAAAACACTTTCTTTTTGCACAGCTGACGATTTTCCCGAGCGTTTTATTCATCAACGCTAAGCTGAAGAGATGAATTTTATTGGAAAAAATTTGTAAAATAAACTTCGTTTTAACATTTTAAAAATACATTGCAGGTTTTTAAATTCTCTTAGAAAAACGATAGTCCTTCAAATAGGTACAATATTTTCTCACAATAAACCCGCCTAGGTAAAGATTAAAAATCTTCTTTTACACCATTGTTACAAAAAATAGCGCCATAGATGATGTATTAATTTTCTAATCATAATCTAATTATAAATCATAGTTTAACAAAATTTCACTGACTATTGCTGGCATAACATAAATTATATCTGAACTAATTATTTGGACATTATGTAAAGTGATTAATCTTCTTCTAATAGACAACTAATATCATTAACCACTTACAAGGAAGATGTATTATAGACAAATTATTGTATGTGACAATCTTATTCTTTAGACATTAAGTGGAGAAATTTAAATTGACAGCTTTAGTTAGCTTAGCAGCAGTATGACTAAAAACATTTAAGAAGATTTCAGTTAGATTAGGTTATTTCAATCAACTAATATATTAAACCACCAGAAACAAATGTAATGACAATTTAATATTATTATTTTTTTAATATTATTACATGTATATTATATTAAAACTATAATTTTTATTTTTGATATATAATACACTTGTAATTATGCCTCCTCGACTCATCATCATCAGGCTATTCAAGTCCACTGCTGGCCATAGGCCTCCCCCAAAGCGCATAAAAAAAGACGCCTATAAAGGAATTTGTTAATATAGTTGAAGACTAGAAAGCACATTTATCAGCGATACCAAAAATGTCAAGTAAAGCGAGGAGCGGTTATATGAACAAAAGAATTTAAACAAACTGTTATGTTTAGGTAGTAAAAATTATTTGATTTTTATTGATTTATTAGCAAATGGTATGATTTTTAATTATTTAAATGGTATGATTCTGTCCGTATGGTTGCCGGACCAGAATAGTACCACTCCCAGTCTTCCTAATGGGATGTCGGTGTAGGCGACTAAAGGACACTTCACCGGAGGGTGGACAGCAGCGCCCTTTCGAGTACAGTTGATGTTCTGCGATCACCAACCCGCCTGCCAAGCGCGGTGATTAAGGCATAATAACCTCCTCGAGGTTACCTAATCAATATTTATTATTGTAAATAGTTTATTTCATCTAAATTGTACATATATAAAACTTGCTTTTCAAATTTCAGTTTAAATACTCAGGCTTCATATAAATGCTTCCAGTGTCTCTCAATTGTTTGATGTGTATGTATGTTAAAAATTTATCGTTTCGCATTAAAAGCATTTGTACGAATATCACACAGTTTTGGTCGCTCGTTCACTTTTAGTGCGGCATCAGCGGTTTTTTATCGGGAATTTAGATGCTATCTAGCACATTCTAAAATTTACTGCATTTGAAATGGGTGAATATTTAAAGTTATATGAAATACTTATGCTATCGGAATATTGCAGTAATTTGAAGTAGGTACCTACAATTTTTATTAAAACGTATCCTTTTAGCACTGTATATTAGTTTTAGTTATCGATCAGTTTTTAACTAATCTCTAAAAATGTAGTAATAATGGGTATGTATGTAAGTGATTAAGATAAGGTACTTGAAATCAAGTAATACATTTATAAATATTAAGCATTAAAAACAGTGATAGGTTATATAACGAATTCTCGGCCCCATTGATATATACACAGGGCCCACATTAAAAACTAGTTAGTTTTTAAATATTTACGATACTTTTCAAGTATTACGTAGCTTTGATGCCATATACAAACACACAGAAATTCATATATAACATCCGAAACCAAATAAAACTAAACTTTTCTTTTATTTATGTTCCATCAGAACTCAGATGTTTACTATGTGTATATTTCAGATTTTTACTTTATTTATATATAACATCTGAGTTCGATACCAAAAAAAATCGATACAGTAAAAGACCACCCAACCAATATCTGGCAAAGGTCTTACGTGACTTGGTTCGAATTGTAAGCTATAAAATTTGTTCTACGCCAATTTTTCGTTTAATTCAATAAAAGGAACATAATATATTCTTGGCTATTTCGTTATCATTCATTTATTTGGTTTTAAATAACATACTAAAAACATTTTTTAAACATATGGAGAAGTGTATTTTGCACAAATTCTAAAATTGTCAATTTGCTGTGCATGACGTCTCTGTGGAATCAGCTATCTATAAAGGTATTCCCAAACCAATACAGCTTGAGAATCTTTAAAAAAGGATCCATGTATTTCATAAAGGCCGGCAATACCCTCGTGACTCCCTAAAGCTAGGCATGTCCATGGGCGGTGGATTACTAATCCTGGATTAGTTTCTCTTTTACCTCTCCAATTAAAAAAATGTGAAAACAAATATTTTTCACATACATGCTCACAGATTATGAGAGCCAACTAGATTAGTGGTTTTAAAAGGGTAGCATAACGCGAGAGGTATCGGGTTCGACACTTGGTTCGAACAACTAAATTATTATTTAATTTATAACTTATTCTGTCTCTAGAAGGACTTGACATTGGCCGGGCAAGTGTCTTAATACTGTCGCACCCGTGGGAAGCCATACTAAAGCATATGCTAACGCACAAATTGGGCAGGTCATCCGAAGTGATACAACGGGATCACAGAATACTCAGAATGAAATGCTGGTTGTACTTGAAACGGTGCTTCTACTGGGTTTCAGAGTGTGAGAGAGAGAGTTTATTTCTGAGTAAGTGAGGATATCGGTGGCCCTTAAAAATGCCGCGTAAGTGAAGTAAAAAACGCGGTAACACAACCAGTGCGCGGAATGTGGCTCTGTTAAGGATGGGCGCGGTGTTCTCTTACCATAAAAGAAATCCACCTGCTCCATTGTCAGCTATAACATAAAAAAGATGATTTTAAATCTTATATAATTTTTTTCTTATAAAAGACAACTTTAAAGAGGATATTTTAAATTCATTAGTTACTCAAGCAAGTGAAATTAACGAGAGATGAAACAAAAAATCGTGCAGCGGATGCGGCATTTATGTACCTCAATTTGTATCCACGTAGATGAATAGATTAATCACAATTTAAATTAAAACAAAATAAAATTAACACATGTGAAAAATCCTTAATTTGAAATTATAAAATCTGCCCGAAATGGCATGAAGGCTCAAACAAAAGAACTACGAATATAATTTGATTAATGTTATTTTCGTATTTATGGTTGATCGCTGAAAAGTGGACAATGTTTTATCAGTCTCTTATTTTGACAAATGCGATGAAAATAAATAATATTTACATAAATACATATGTCATAAATTTATTAACTACTATCTATTTTAAAAGAGTTATATATAATGTCAAATCGTATGCAGGACTTTTAGACTATATCCTTTAAGCACGGAGCGCTGAAACAGTTAGGTGATCGCTCATAACGATCCAATCTACAGATTTTCATTTGTATTCACAGCCATGTCACGTTACACGGCCTTGGTTTTCATGCATAAATGAGTTTATACGCTGTTTATGATACTATTCTGCCATAAAATTGGTTTTAGCTAGTTTTCGGCCGTTAAAAGAAGAATTACCGCTGACTTTATGTGAATTGTCTGTCGATGAGATGCTCTCTACTAAATTATCAGCGTTTATCATACTCTAATAGGAAATTGTTGTCTTTTATACATAATATTAATGATTTTTTTCTTTTTTTATTATATAACGAACATAGGAGCTGGTGGGTCTTCTATGGGAAGAGAACACCACAGCCCTTGGACAACCTTAACTCATTCTGCGCATTTGTTGTGTTTCCGGTTTTTTATGCCACTTAAGCGGTATTTTTAAGGGTCTTCGATATCCTCAGTCACTCAGCGAAACAGTAGAAGCGCTGTTTCAAGTACAACTACCATTTCATGTTGAGTATTCTGTAAGCCCGTGGTATCACTTCGGACGAATCATATGCCGACTATATATGTCAGCATATAATTCAACAAAGGTCTCCAACGGGTGAAATGATATATTGAAACCATAAACTTAACATCAATTTGAGACTTTAAGGTCGATTAAAAATTGAAAAAATATTAATGTAAACTACAATCCTTAATAGCGTAAGAATTATATATTTATAGAAATATAAATTTCCCTTCTTTTCCCATCAAGTAAAGAAATCTTATCAAACAGTCATTTTGTTAAGAAATGTAATGTCTTAATGCAAATTCTACTCAATGTAGGCGCAGAAAATCTTAATTATTGGCTTGTAAAAATATTCTACAATGGCGTCGCCTTTTCCTATCTATGAAGTATAAAATGTCTTTAAGCGTTACACCGTGATTTTATTAGAGGAAGGTAGTAAATAAGGAGCGATAAATCTCCATTCTAAATATATTCCTTGGAATTTTTATTACAATTCATGAATGTATGCTTGAATAACATTTGATACACGTAACTTAAGTGAATATAAATTCAAATTTATGTCTGTTATTTTTTTATTATTCTACAGCAGACAACGGAGCAGATGGGTCTCTTGTATGGTAAGAGAACACCGCCGCCCATAGACAACCGCGCCAAAGTCTGCACATTGGTTGTGTTGCTGGCTTTTTACACCGCTTAATCGGCACTTTTAAGGGCCTCCGATAGCCTTATTCACTCTGCGAAACTCATTACAAGTACCGTTTCACGCTGAGTATTCTGTGAGCCCGTGGCAGCTCTTCGGACGAGCCGGCCCAATTTATGCGTCAGCAAATGCTTCAGCTTGGCTCTCCCTCGAGTGAAAGAGTAAGAAAGCAATATACTTAGTTTATTATTTATAAAGATCAAGGATTTTGAATGTTAATAGAATCATAATATTTCTTACTATATCTTTAGTTACCTATGTATCAGTTCACGAACGACTAATGAAGTAAAATTGAAGAGTTTTCTTTGAGTTTTTTTTGTATTATCAAGGGTCCACCGCGTCTGGACGTCGATTTTCTCATACCATTAGACATGCTCAGTTCATTTCGTTTACCTTTCCAGTAACGTTGAAGTGTGTAATCGGATTTACTTTCTTCAAAAGAATTTGCTTTGAATATTTTATAAGGAGACATTTTGTCGTGTAAAAATAGTCTTTGTAGAAAGAGAAATGTTTCTTTAGATATAGTTAATTCAAACTAATATTTATAAAAATTTACGTTTCTTAGGATATTTAATATGTTTCATTGTTAAAGAAAATAGAGCACCTAGGTAATTTTAATTCAATAAAGAAATATACTCTATAAATAAAAAAGTATTAGTAATATATTCATAAAATAACCTCGTAGCAAAGAGGTTTAATAAGTTTATCATGAATGTCTGGCAAATTACAAATTATAGTTTAATTTATTCGGTATCTGGAAGGGCTTACCGGGCGAGAATCTTAATACTTTCGCACCCGTGGAAGAGCCATGCAGAAGCATATGCTGACGCACTAATCGGGTCAGCTTGCCCGACGTGATACTTCGGGCTCACAGAATACTCAATGTGACATGGTAGTTGTACTTGAAACGGTACTTCTACTGTGTTTCGCTGAATGAGGGAGAAGATCGGAGGCCCTTAAAAATCTTGCTTAAGTGGCGTAATAAGCCGGCATCATAACTAATGCGCAGACTGTGGAATTATAGGGCGACGGTGTTCTCTTACCATATTGGAGACCCACCTGCTCCGATGTCCGCTATACCATAAAAACTGTTTTTCTACTCGATGTGTTAGAAGGTCAGGATTATAGCAGCCAGCATTATTAGGCCAACTAACATATCCTAATAGATTAATCACTATCGGTTTTCCAATTATAATATACAACCACTTCGATCAGCTTTTGTTGAACTTTTTACAGTTACGGAATCACTAACAGAATGCAAATATTGCTTCTGTCTGATCTATCTGATCTATCAAATAATCATTAAAAAAAATTAAGTTGTAAAGTTTATTGAACAGAAGATTTTGATCCTGAATTAATTATTTATGTTCTTGTTTAGTCTCTATATTTAATATGTTAAATATATTATATGATTACTAAACTGCGTACGATTATCACTATATGGACCTCTAAGGGTCAGTAGACCTCACTTTAAGCCTGGCTTAGATATAAATATAACTCGTTTATATGCCGACTATTATATATTTTGCGTATACTCTTCGAAGTGTTAAAATTATTTACGTTCTATTGTGTAAATAGTCCTGTAACTATGAAATCATGTTCAAATAATGTATTGAAACTGAATCGGACATAAATAAAAGTATTTCAATTGAAATAAGAACATTTTTCAGTCTTTGGGCGTCTTTGGGGCATGCCTATGTCCAGCAGTGGACTTGAATTGGCTGATGATGATGATGATGAAGAAGGTTTTGTTTGAATTTTACGGTATTTTATCAAATGTTTTCCAACATATTATTTATAGTTTGATTAAACTACACTCAAACTTCGTAGACAATACACTATTCCTATATCGGAAAGCGATTACGGCCTAAATTGAAATTTTCAAACAATGCTGTGGCCTACTTTACGGTTTTATAACAAATTAATAACATATTCATTTTAAGCTTTTGTTAAATTAATTGATCGTATCAATAAATATATAACATACATAAAATTAGTTGTAGAAGCAGCTTGTTTAATTATCTTTTGATGTTGTTTCGTGTTTTATGTCTGCGCAGGTTTTATGGTATACCAGTGAAACCGACAAAGAAGACTATTGTTATAATTCACAAGATTTTGAAATACATTTTTATTTTCATTTTATAAAAAATAAACATTATTTAAATCTTGAATAGGGAGGATTGGGATAATAAATAATTTATTAATAAATGATTTATTATACCTAAAAAATCGATGTAATAACTTATGGCATTCTATTTGTCAAAAAATATATTAAAAGAGGAACGGAAAATTTTGTATATTTATGACGTAAGCCTTATATTATAATAATTAAAAATAATCCAGTGTTCTGAAAGAAAAATGAACTCAGCGTGATTCATTAAAAGATGTTGAATTGACTAATATTGTTAAAAGCTCTTCCCGCCAAATGGGCAATAAAAGCGATTCTTTATAAAAAGGGTTCTGTCTCTAGGAATAAATTTATAATGAAATCTTGTAATTGTAAGAGAAACGTAACTTAGTTATTAGGTATTTAATGGTCAAGAAGTGAATTTATTGCGTGAAAAGAAAAGGAATCAATAAGTTTATCGGTTCCATACAAAATTAAAAATTGCTGTCGTTTTATTTTTGTCATGACTTATTATTATATCCAATATGACTTGGTGACCTTCAAGATTAGAGCGCACATATTTCTTAAAGGCCAGAAAAGCACCTGCGACTCCGCAAGGGCTAGGAGTGTCCATGGGCCGAGGACCGCTTACCCTAAGTGAGCCTCCTGCTGATTTGCCACCTTTTCCATAAAAAGTTGTGTTTTATGACGCTGGTGTTATATTATATCGGCTTAAAGAATAATTAAATTATAAATTTAAATTTGATGAGAACCTCTTTAAAGGTACTGTATATTAAACCCACGAAATACAACACAAAAGAAACCCTTTCAAAAATTTTACTAACAAAGATTTCAAACCCAAAAAAATTCAGTAAAATATCGCTTTAAAAAGGAAATAAAAATATAATATCGCTAAAAATCGCTTTATACCTACGGCCAGCAGTGGACGTCTTACTGCTGAAATGATAATGAATGATGATTACACCTACGTATTATTATCACCTCCGTTCTAGCTTCAATAAGCCATCGCAAGGATGCTTTCTCTATATTAGCGGAGCGTTTGTCCATCTGCGGCGATGATCTCTTACCATCATAAGATCCGTCTACCTACGCTATGTATTAAAACACTCGGTTTTGAATAGTTTTCAAACATCCACCCAAACTAAAAGCATTTCTAGTTTGAAAAGTAATTCCGTACATTCCCATTTTGGTAATACACTTTAACATACATCGACATCATACATACATACTCTTGTTCGCAAATCGAAAAAGGTCTGTTACTGTTAAAAGTTTTGTGTGAAGCGTCTGTCGGATTTATAAAGAAGTGAATGCAACGTAAGTTCAATATAATGGCGGGACAAGACCTTTTGATGTGGGCAAGACAGATTTCGTGAAGCCCTTTTTGTCTACTATTTACATTTTACATTTATCAAAAACATATTTCACAACCGAATTAGTTTATAATTGTTTTTGTTTTATTCTCGCGTTGAATCATTTATTTAAGTAATGTATAAAATAATTGAGGCGCGAGGCCATAGTCGGTGACCCGCGGTAAGCGGTAGCCTTTACACCAAGCAACACTGAAACTTAGTTTTGACCTTGATTACGAAGCGAATCAATATATAATTTGTATAATAAATAGGTATATTCAAATATTTATATGGAAATGTTTTTTAATTTCCTTCCACGTTTACATGGGATTCATAAATTCGCATTTAATATCAGATTTCAACTATAGATATATATTTTTGTATTTCGATACTGACTCTTTACTGATGGTTCCTTATTTAATAGAGGTTATATATAAAACACTATGAAACTACTCTCAAAATCAGTGTTTGTATAGGTTTAAGGATAAATTTATAATTGACTAGAGGACTCGATAGATATCACTCTGCCCAGTACGCCATGTATAGCTATTAACTTAAGTGACATTTTAAATTATATTTTGGTCAATTTACACAAAAAATTATAAATCATAGCCTATGTGTTTTTCTAATGTAAAATCTATTCAGTAGTTTTTGCGTGAGGAGTAACAAACATGCATTCATCCATACTTAAAAAGATTCGCAATTATAGAATTAGTAGGGTTTCAAGACTCAAGTCTTTTTAATATTATACCTACTTATTGCAACTATTTGCAACGCAGAGGTTTTAATAGTTATTTGGCTTTTAATATAAAGTCCTTTTATGTTGTCTAAATTGCAAACTTAGTATTGTGCTCCGACTTCAATTCTGTGTTAATTTGTTATATGAACTAAATTTGTTAGCTTGCAACGTGATAATATTATTTCGAGAATTGTTCTAGTTTCTAACATGTTTTGTTTGGACGAAATATTCACTAAAACGCTTTAATTACGAGCTCCGATTACAAGGCTTTGTAAGCATTTGCTTCAGCATGGCTCTCCCACTGGGAGAACCATTTACTGACGCAATAGTTGGGCTGCCTTATCTGATACCACGCCCTTACAGACCACCAGGTCAAACAGTTCCTGTTTTTCGTTGAACAATTAACAATTGTAGGCTCATTTATTATATGGCTTAAACCTGTGCGAGTGTCAATGGCCACTTATGATATTACCATCAAGGGAGTCGCTTGCGCCGTCGTCCGTTATATAATAGAAAAATTCGACGATCTTTCTTATTGTAATTGCGTTCTTAGCTGTGACGTATACCGAAGTATGTGTAAATGCTCGTGTCTTACGCTCGTTAAATAATACATTATCAGTTAAGACATTTTAATCACAGTTTTAGTACCTTCGTTGTGAGAGTTGTGAGTTTCATTTAATTAGTATTAAAAAATAATTTTAAACCAAATTTGTTTGGTGTTGTTTTAATTACCATTAAGTATTGAGTTTTATCAATCAATGATCTACTTAAAAATTTAATTTTTCGAAAATATTGAATATATAATATTTATGTACCTAAAGAAATTTTTATTTCTTAATTTGAGCTTACTGCGCTTGGTGCTGTCATGTCTCTGTTCATACATAGACATGTATGAAATAATATCATGTGTTTTTGAATGCTAAGTGATCTCAGAACGTAGCTTTAAACCGTGGAAGAGCCATGCTGAAGCATATGCTGACGTACTGTGTTTCGTAGAGCGAGTGAGGATATCGGAGATAACATAGCCAATGCCCATATAGAAGACTCACCTGCTCCGTTGTCCGCTATACCATAAAAAGTATACTATATATATTCGGTGTTAGATATGA
>DWCF01002804.1:0-22277 GCA_018230265.1 Delias oraia | reverse complement strand
ACACGATGGAAAGACGATCTAACAAAGGTCGCGGGCAACCGCTGGATCCACATCGCTCAAGATCGCAGCGGGTGGGCATTTTTGGGGGAGGCCTATGTCCAGCAGTGGATTTAGATGGGCTGATGATGATGTGGTAAGAGAACACCATAACCCATGGACAACCGCGCCACAAACCGCGCTTGATGTGCTGCCAGATATTTACATCGCTTAAGCATAATTTCAAGAGCCTCCGATAACCTCAATCAGTGAAACACAGTACAAGTACCATTTTACGCTGAGTATACTATGAGCCAACATCGGACGAGACGGCTCAATTAATGCTTTAGCATGGCTCTTGTAATCTCTAGTCGAGTCTAGTAAATTAATAGTAAAGATAAACATGCCTTTGTGGTACACTAATATGATATTATGTCGATAAGTTAAACACAAGGCTGAAGTACGAGTACAAGTTGCTCTTAACTCCTAAGTGACAATTTACCGACGCCTGACGCGAGACAAGCGTGTTTTATGTCTTCCAAATGGAATAACATTCAAACGCAGACGATGAGTCAGTGCTACCCGACTTAAAGGGATACGAAGTAAACTTAACTATTATTTATATACAAGACAATTGTATATCATCATCATCATCATCATTTCGGCCGTAAGACATCCACTGCTGGACATAGGCCTACCCCTTGGATTTTCATGAATATCTGTCGGAAGCGACCTATATCAATTATAGATAATTAATAGTGATAATATGTATATGCGAGCTATTAGAGCTATATACAAAATGCACGATTAAGGGAAAAAATGTGTGTATGAAAATATCACGTATGTACGGAAACGTTTATCTGATTTTACAAAGAGAAATTAAACTCATAGTCTGAAAGGAATAAAAATAAACTGGTTGTCCCAAGATTTGGATTAACTTAAGTAAAATCATCTTTTATGTGTGACTATACGGTTTTATAATTTAATTGCAGAAAAAGTAACAGTTATGACGGAAAGTAAAATTCAAAAATTGCATAAAAATAGATGACTTTCTGATCGATAAAGAAATCTGGTGCAATTGTGAAGTCAAGAATTCCCACCCTTGGTAGAGCCATGTGGATGCATTAATTCGGCCAGCTCGTCCGAAGTGATAAACTGGGCTCAAAGAATACTCAGCGTGAAATGGTAGTTATACTTGAAACAGTGTTTCTGCTGTGTTTTGTTAAGTGAGTGAGGATATCAGAGACCCTTAAAAATGCCGCTTAAGTGGTGTAAAACGTCGGCAAAACAACCAATGCAACCACAGTACACAGTGTGGCGCGATTGCCCATGGATCGCGGTTTTTAGGAGGAGGAGGAGACCCACCTGCTCCGTTGTTCGCAATACCATAAAAAAGTAATTTTGACTACTTCTGTGTCATCAAATGTTTGTAAAAATTTATCGAAACGGCCTTCAAATCAAAAAAACAAATGATCGGTGATATATTATAATAAATATAATTTTATACTTTATCTATAATCGAATGATTTGGAACCGAACAAAATATTTAGTTGAAAATTAAGGTACCGACCTCACATTTGCATAAGTGACATTAGGACTCTGCTCTGCGCAGATAGGAAACCGTATAATTAACACAATTTCTGAACATGAATTGATTGCGGGTAGGTAGCTTTGTCATTTGAAGGACAGTTATGTAGTCTATATTAATAAAAATGTCGATATTTATTTTTTTAAGTCACAAGATTTACAAGAATATTTGTCGTTCCGTAACTGTGCGTTTTTAAGGAATTTTGTGGCACTTACCACCACTCTGTGAAATTAGCTGTACACAGAGGTAATTCTAAACTAATACGACTTGGCCAAGCCAATAAATAAGGCTATCAACATACCCGCAGCCAAGACGGTGTCCATGGGCCGCATACCTTAGGCAGGTATCCTGCTTGTTTGTCTCCAATTTCATAAAAAGCAAGGTTCTTATTGAGAGAAATAATGTAACAATCAAGGAAAATAGTAAAAACAACAATTTTCTTCTGCAATGCAAACCATAGACCAATTTCTTTTTACAGAACGAAATCTGTGGGGTAGTTGCAAATAAATAAAATTTCTAATGACTTGTCAAATAGCGTTAAAATATTTTCATTGAAAGCACGAGAGCAATAAAAGAGTGCTCTCAAAGATTTCCCAGCTGGCTCCATTGAGGCTCGACAGTATTTCCAATAGCCTTTGATGAGGTTCCAATTGAGTTCGCTGAAATGATGTACTTATGCGGGTTTTTTTAATTCCAAGGAAATTAAAAGAAAACCTGCCAGCCAGTTCTTATAATTGTGATTGAATTATTAAATATCCGTATCAAAACTACCGAAAAAGGACTATTTAATTTAGTCGCATAAATCTTTTATTTATATATTTATGAACATAATAACTAACGAAATTTCCTACTGGTAGCATCCCAACATCATTCATTCCTTAAAAAAAACACCGGTTCGGGATATCTTTGGTAAACGGCAGCCCAAGAAACTTCCACAAATACTCTTAGCTAAGTGGTCTTACGCCTATCATTGAGCGAGAGGTATCGGCTTCAATCCCCAGCCCGAATCAAAATTTTATTCGGTCTTTGGAAAGGCTTGCCTCTTGCCACTAGCAGAGTTTGTCTTACACGAGGAAGAGTTAAGTGAAAATATATGCTGACGCACAAACTGGGCGACTCGTCCGGAGAGATACAACGGACTCACGTAATACCAGCAGGAAATATTTGTACTGTGTATTACTGAGTGAATGGGGATATCGAAGAAAATTTAAACTGCTCAAGCGATGTTAAAAGTCGTCAACACAACCAAAGCGCGGATTGTGAATAGAAGAGTACCGCTTGCATGCGGGGTTTTTTATTGTTTTTTCTATTTCTAAAATCTAGTACAGACTATAAAATAACACAAATCAATGAATTTTTATTCTATAAATTGTGCTCAACGTGTCATTACGCTCGCCATCCATAACAAGACTTGGTGAAACATTTATGACAAGATAGATTTTAATATTCCATAACTTTTCCCGGATATAATTAGATTTGTCCCATTGTCCCGGTGCACTTGGGCAGCCCCGGCCACGCCCGGCGGCGGAGTACGATTCGCAATTGAATTTGAAAACTTCACGACAAAAGTTACCGCTTTTCAGAGCGAGCATTTCATCAAATTACAATTGTATTTCTAATACCTTTGTCTGGTCACGCACTGGATAATGCGCTTAGGGTTACCGGCGATTCGTTTCATAATATCTCGGAGCTTTTTGGGTAACGTTACAATATTTTATATTTATATTACACCCAAAGATCCATACTGGTAAACAAGACAACAAACAAAAGAAAAAATACTAAAAAAGATACATAATTCATTTAGGTGGCTACCTCCACGCATCGTCCATACATTTTGTTTTGAATCTCGTGAAGATAACATTATCACGCTACATACTTATGGTTTACGTATTATATAGCGAGTGTCCTGATGGTTAGATTTAATATTTGGTGTTTTGTGGCTTCTCACTACCGTGGGCGCTGATGACCCTCCTATATGGTAAGAGAACACCGCCGCCGAGAGTTAGTTTTTGCCTCTTATAACGCAAGGAGTCTCTTGAGGACTGGAACCTCGGCCTGCGCCGTCGCGAGAAGAAAGCCGGAAGATATCTCATCGATATGTGAAACTGGAGACGAAGATAAGTCCTCGTAATCGCTTCCACTAATTGCTTGTGCTGCCGGCTTTTTATATATAACTACCACCAGGGCCACCGCCCACCGGTAATCTAAGCTAACACTCAACAAACACAGCACAAGTACTATTCACATTATTAACGTAGACTTAATTATAAGTACATTTTTTGACGTCAACAGGTGTTGTAAATAGATCTCGGCAATTATCAAGACATTGTTCAATGATATGATGAATAAATAATTTTTGATTTGATTTGATTTATTCTATGGTCCCGTGGATTCTTTATGAAGCAACACAATTAGTGTATCGGATTTGCTTCAGCGTAGCTTTCCCATGCGTAAACATTCCCGAACTTAACTAAACAGCTAGTAATAGACGAGTCGGAGCTCTTAGCAATTACGTCTAAAAGTATTTGATAAGTTAAAGACAACTGTGAAAATGAACTTATAGCAGCTCGTTTCAACACGCGAATTAGTCTTCATTTGTGCTCCAAGCCAGTGATAAACGGCTTCAACCGCAAGAGTCCTTAGGACCCTTGCGCGAGCCCTGTCGCCCGCCGTAGCCCCAGGTACACTTAAAGCCAAACGAAAACACTAGAAGTTTGTTTAGCCTAACTTCTGCACGTTTAGGGAGTTTTTTTTATCATCTCAAAGCGAGGAGTTTAGCGTGAGAGATAGTATTTTGAGAGCCTCGTAGCTAAGTGGCAATAAGTAGTAAGCCTAGCACGAAGTGACAAATATTGAGTACCAACCCCATTGCGTACAAAACAAATATAATTCAATTTATTCAAACATTACACAAAACAAACTCTTCAGCTTTTTAATAATAAATATATATTAACATACAAATAATTTTAGACGATGTTTTCACGTCTGTCTATAATCAAAGAAATCAATACGAATTAAATTTCTAATTTTAAACGGTAAGTAGGCTTCGCGGATCGCACAAAAGTTGGAAAAACGCATCGCGTTGAAAATCTTCACGAATTTGCCTCAACAATTTTATTGGAAAGTGTAATTTCTCTCAGCACTGCTCCGAATGAGGCGTCAAAACTTCGACAGATGTTTACAAACTGATGATTACTTGTCACTTATGTCACCTGATCTGAAGGCTCCTTCAAGCTCCTTGCATAAATAACATTATCATTTGTAAGGCTTGGGAAAAACACATTCAAAGAGTGACGCAAAATTGACGTCTACAGGTAAAAAATGTATTTGTAAAGATATACCCACATCAAGTAAACAAATGGTGTCCTAAAGTTTGTCTTAACACTGTTGCGCCCGTAGAAGACCCTAGCCCTTACAAAGCTGCTCTTTTATTGAAGGTCCTCAAGTCGCATGGGTTTTGGTGCGGTTGGCCTTAGGCGACGGTGTTCTCTCACCACATAGGAGATCCACTTGCTCCGTCGTACGCTATACCATACATTTCCATTTGTTCTTTATGACTGTTTCTTTTTTTTATTAAGTATTCTCTAGCGGGTTATCTCATGAATTTTCTTATGTTTTTGTCATGAATAATATAATTCTAAATGACTTTCACACTAAAATTTAAAGTTTTTATTTTTATTAACCGCATATCCCAGCGCTTCATGCTCGTTGGCCTCAATATTTTCATAAAAAGGCTTTTATATCACGGGGACCTTAGCAGCCAAACACATTGACCTTGGAATGTTTAATGTTTGAGCCTACCTTGGAAACAGTTAACTATTGTTTATAACATAAATATAAATTTGATTTGTAATGTAGCTATTACAGAATCGTTAAACTTGGGGTTAAGAAACGTGTACCCAACATTTGTGGTCGCGCAACCGCAATTGTCCATGGGAATGTGGATTTTGCAATTGTCATGAGACTAAGTGAAATCCCATAATATATAAAAAAGCGATTATACTTCATAATCGCTTTTTATTGCATAACGGACAATGAATTAGGCGAGAAAAGTCTATGGTAAGAGATTACCGCTACGCTTGAGGATCCTACAACACAATTAAAGCGGTTGTGTCGGCTTTCTATACCACTTGAGAGGTGCTTAATGAAACAGTACTTTGAAGTTACATTGCTTAAGCGGCGTAAAAAGCCGGCAACACAATCAATGCGTGGATTGTGGCGTAGTTGTGTGCGTAATTCTTGTCTCAGTTGCCCGCTATACCATAAAAAACTTGAACAACCGAGATGCATTTTAGATTGTAATATTTGTATATCTTTATGTAAATGTATCACATGAGGATGGGTAATCTTGGAAATATGTATATCGGGGGTCCGGACGTACAGAAAGAATTCCCTTTGTAGAGCGGGCTGCTTTTTGTTAAATTATGGTAATGCGGGGCTGTCGATACACAATTTACTGATCGGGAATGTAAGACGCATGGCCGTTATGTGTTTTCGATTGCAGCACTTTCAACCACTATAATATTTTTTTGGTATAGTGGAAAACGAAGCAGGTGGGTCTTCTATATGATAAGAGACCACCACCGCCCATGGACAAGCGCACCACAGTCCACGTATTAGTTGTGTTACAGGCTTTTTAAGCCAATTAAGCATGTTTAAGGGTCTCGGATATCCTCACTCACTCAATGAAACACAGTAGAAGTACCGTTTCAACTACCATTGAATTCTCATGTAAAAAATTAAATTATTAAACATGACTGTCCTAAATATAAACCTGGAAATATTTAAACTTAGCACAGAGATATTTGCAAAGCAAGACGACTTGGAGGCCTTTGAAAAAAGAATGCACTTATCCTGGCAGCTGTACATAGTCCTAGCCTCAGCTGGTAACGCACCCGCGTCTCAACTTGCGCTAGGGATGTCCATGGACGTTGGAATATATATCCTAGATAAAGCCTTCGTCTAGTATGCCTCCCGATTGATATAAAAAATGTTACGACCTACATTATTCTTAAAAGTTGTTATAGTCCATTAAACCTTCCCAATCGCAAGACGTTACAAATCATTATTGAAGTATATCTTTCAGTCTTGAAACAATAAACCAGCAATATATTAGATTATATTCAATGTGTACTAACAAAAGCATCCAATAATGAATTTAATTTGATCGAACTCCGCTCGAAACATTCGTAGCGAGCCTGAAAGCCTATAAACGCACTGAATTTATTACGCAAACCATCTTTTACGATCTGATTCATCTTAAAAGAGAATTCAGAAAATCAAAGCCAGTACTATCCGTATTTATCAGCGTCGAGGGTATTGGTGTGACGTCACAGGGAGGTTCGCTCGCCGGGGGAGGGCTGAGAGGATGGGAAGGACGGAACACTCAACAGTTGGTTGTCGGCCCATCGATATGACGGCGCGTGCGTGCCTCGTAATTGTTGCTAGCTAATAAAAGTAAAGGCCGTCAGACTATTCACACATTGTATTACCTTATTTCTCGGGACGTGTTCGTACTGTTTTGAATACAGCGCGTCACAATGCAATGGGCCTTCCATTATATAAAGGAAATGCAAATATATATGTTTTAGCTACTTACACAAATACTCGAGAGCCTCGTAGCTTAATGGTTTTAAAAGTGAAGCGAGGGATTCGAATCCCGGGCGCACAATTATGATTTAATTTACGATTTATTCGGGGTCTGGAAGGGCTTCACAGTGACCGGACGAGTGTCCTAATACTGACGCACCCGTGGGAGTGCCATGCTTAAGCATATGGTGGCGCATTAATTGGGCAGGCTCTTCCGAAGTATTACCACGGGCTAACAAAATACTCAGCGTGAAACGGTACTTGAACTGTATTTCGCAGAGTGAGTAAGGATATCGGAGGCCCTTAAAATGCCGCTTATGCGGCGTAAAAAGCCAGCAACACAACCATGCGCAGACCGTGACGTGGTTGGTGATGAGCGGCGGTGTTCTTTTACGCTATAGGAGATCTGCCTGCTCCGTTGCTATAGAGTAAATAAATGAACACTTTGTCTGTATCAGATTATAGGCTTGGTTGCTTTGAAAAATACTTATAATAATAATATTTATTTGCAATTTCAATTCACATGTTCAGTCAAAAACAAGGCTAGAATAAACATTGCATAGTAGTAGATACTTTTTCGTGGTATACCGTTGTACTGTGGTTGTTTTGTTTCAGGTACAAGTAGTAGTGCACGCCGAGTGTTCGGTACGCCCGTGCTGTCTCTTGGACGAGCCGGCCCAATTTGTGCGTGTGTTTGTACATACAATTCTGTTTCTCGAATAACGAGTGCGATCCGAAGGCCACACAGTCACGGAGGGCGAAGGTCTTTCACCTTCTCGAAATAAATCCCAATCTCTCGGATGACAGATATCAGCAAGCCCTGTTTATTTATAGCCAGCGCACGGGGGTCACGTGTGAGGGCTTATTGTTCTAAAATACAAGCGATAAACAATTTAGAGCTTAGGAACACTTCCGTGTATCAAAATAGACTCACGAGATGGCTAGACTGTACTTAAAGATATGTAACCGGCCTATAACTGCTTAGAACAAACTATCTAATGCGAAAATTAAAGTCTTTTATGATATAGCGGCCAATTGAACAGGCGGATCTACAGATGGTAAGAAATTACTGCAGTACGTTTCGATTGCGCTGCCGGCGTTGCTGGGCGTGCGTAGCATCAGTCCGGGAGAATCGGGCCAATTAGTGCGCACTTCCTTATAGATAACACAGTGTTAAGACACTCATGTAGCCTGTGTAGGCCGTGTCACAGAACGAAAACATTAAAATACAATTTTTTTTTAAATACGGTCTTCACACCCACAGCCCTTGTGAGAGTAGCTTTTTAAAGAATACTGTTTTTTTAATAGGTCCCCAATGGTTATTACCTCTGCTAGCAACTGATTTCACAGAGACGAGGTACGCGGCAAAAATGGAGCGACATCGTTCTATCAGATCGGGATCGAACGCGTGCCTCTGCCACATAGCGTCACTGCTATGGAACAAATAATAATTACAATGCATTTAGTGCTTTCAACCAAATCGTGTAACTTGATGATGCATAGGCAAATCTTACGTATTGCGTTTCAAAGGGAAGAATTTAAAAGCGGTTTCAAAGAACACATTCTAATTCCATCTTCCCGATATTACTTCGGAATCCACATGGAATATATTTGGCCACACGCGACTGAATTAAGCACTTTAGGGTACTCCTTGTGATAAAAACTCCTTTCTACAAAAAAGCAACTTCCATTATGTAAATAGGGTTGTACAAAGTTTGGGGAAAATATTTTTTAAGATTCCGATTTTAAATTTAAATATGCATCTCGTATCTCGAAAGGTCAGTGAATATTCTAGAAATTTTTGCTGTTTTATTATTATATAATTTATTTAATATGGAAATTGACAAGGTTAAAATATTTTCAAAAATAAGATTATGAATTCACCTATGCAGATAACTTAGACAACAAAAAATCTTAAGATACCATGATCAGTCATTGGGTAAGACTTACACTTTTTTTGAAAATTCACAAGTTTTCTGAAATTTTTTTAAGGCTCCCAAGTCGTATTGGTTTGAAAATACATCTGCAGACAGTTGACTTCACATAGTGGAGGTCCGATAAAAACGCTCACACAACCGCACTACAGCCCGTTTTATGTGTTGACGGATTTTTAGACCACTTATCAGCAGAATTTCAAGCCCTTCCAATATCACTGACCAAGCGACACACGGTACAATTATCGTTTCACTATGAGCAGTCTGTGAGCCCGTGGTGTCGTCAATATCGCTCTCCCACACTTGTGACAGTATTAAGACACTCGCCCAGCTGTTGTCTAGCCCTTTCAAAGACAGAATCAATCATAATTTCTTGAGTCGTGGAGCGTCAATGATCGAGGTGACACGGATGAGCCTTTGTTGTTGGAAAAACGCATCTGAAAAGCGTCGGCATCAGCCCTGGCCGGAAGGCGTGACCGATCTAACAAGCTGCTGCGTTGTGATACCCCTGACAGTTGACATATCCCAACCATTAATCAACTGTACAGATACTTAACAGCTGATGTCAAGTTATTCCCAATCAAACTGGTCATTTATCGTGAAGGCCGGAGACAGTAAAAGATCACCCCTCTTACGGGGCCTCCCAAATTATTGAACTTTAAATTCATTTTAAGAAACACTTTTCTTATGTGAATTAAAATATTGTCATTCTAAATAGATACAAGAGTCTCGTAGCTCAGCTCTTAGAAGCCTAACATGAAACAAGAGTTATTGCGTTCAATCCCCGGTCCAAATAAAAATTTGTACGATGTTCGTAAGGGCTTGACAGAGGCGAATCTTAACATTGCCTTACCCATACGAGAACATTGCTGACCCACTAATTGGACCGGCTCGTACGAAGTGATACCACTGTTTTACAGAATACCAGCATCAAAAAATACTTGTACTATGTTTACACTTAATTTGTTTAGTTGAAATTATACCTAGCATAAAAAGATGGTAACACAAACAAAACGCGGATTGTGGCACACTTGAGGTCTACTTATAGCGCCTGCTACGTTTTCCGTTGTACCATAAAAATTAAAAAGGGATTTCAGTGTATCGGTTTATTGGGTTTTTGGGCCCTAGGATTGTAGAGGGTTCATTTTTTTATGAAACCGCGGACCTTTGCCCATGCACACCCCTAGCATTTGCAGGGCTGCGGGTGCGTTGCCAGCCTTTAAGGGGTTTGTCCCGTAGTTGTATTTAAAAGGAATATCGGCACGTGAGCTAGAGGACTTCGAATGTTTATAAAACACACCGGCTGCTGAGCGCAGACGCAGCAACAAAACCGAACGAAAATAAACAATTAAAATTAATAGGCCCATACACTTTACGACTGCGAAGGATCATTCAAGAATGTTACTACTTACAGCTGCTTTTATAACTTTACATAATAATATTAAGATACATCAGATAGCCATTTATTGGTGTGTATGTATATTTTTTTATGGTATAGCGAACAATAGCTAGGGTCTCTTGTATGGTAAGAGAACATAGCGAAATACAGTAAAAATACCATTTCATTCTGAATATTCTGTGAGCCCGTGGTATCACTTCGGACGCATTGGCCCAATTAGTGCGTCAGAATATCCTTTGACATGGTACTCCCACGGGTGCGAGAGTGTCACGACCCTCGCCCAGCCACTGAGCCATTCAGCCAATGCATTATAAAATAAATTATACTTTCTTTTGATCGAGCCAGGAGTGGAAACCGACACATCTTATCTTGTGAAATAGTACTTGTAGTGTATTTCGCTGAGCGAGAGAGTATAGATGGGTTATATATATATAGATATATATTATATTTATAGATATATTATTATATATATATATATTTATATTTATATTATATTTATAGATGGGTTGTCCATGTGCGGCTGTGTTCTCTTACCATACAAGAGACCCATCTGCTCCGTCATGCGCTATAGGTACCATAGAAAAGTTACATGAGAAAAAGTTTAGCTGTGTTTTGCTAATTTAACCACATAACAATGGATTGTTAACTGAAGAAATGCCTCCTCCCTTGAATTGTGCAGTTTGCGAACTCTTAAAACTCCAACGATGTAACAAAAAACCTCGTTACTAGTTCTACAAAATATACAACGCGCATTAAGCCGCCAAAACCACATTCGCCTGAATAAGCCGCAGCAGACGCCCTGAACAAAAATAACAAGCAGGCATAAGGATTTCACCGAGATAAAGGCAGGGCATAATAAAACACGTACCTAACATTTTATTCTACAAAGTGATAAGCGAGAAATTCTTTCTCAAGGTTTTCCGGCGAGAGCACTTTTTTTTCGATAGCTCGAAGTTTTCCACTTGCAAATCTTTTTACGCTTGCCGGCCTATCTGGATCGTGTTAGTCGAGTTTCCTATCTAGTTCATTCTAATCAAAGCTCTCCAGGTTTGACTGTATTTATAATTCAGAAATTAACGAAGGGAAACAATGAAGACTGAGGTTAATTCGGTTCACACTTACAGAACTGAATTTACAAAGAGTAAATTCAAGAATCTCATAAAGAACTTTAATGAAGAAAGCTTATTATTATACAACATTTCAGCAATACATAGGAGACAAAGATGCACGGGCACTTCTGCATAAGTACCTCTTAAACTGGCAAACATAAATAAACCAATTATTGTACATTTGGCGATAAAAAAAGGAAACCCTGACTTTCTTGATGGTTCTTCTCGTAGAAGGATATCTTCCGAACCCATGGGAGCTTCACTATTGTAAATTGACTTAATTAGAAACTGCCGTTCTCTAGTTCCAGAGATCAGGGCTAAGCGTTTCAGGATACCATTAATCATAGATAATATTGTTTGTTATATTCATGAGCGTGAAAATTAATGGAGTGATTTCAGACACTTAATGTTGGTTTAATCATCGCAATTTTGTTTATTTCTTTAAATTTGTAACCGTATAAAAAAACACCACCCGTGGTAGAGGCATATTCAGGCGCACTAATTTGAGCCAGCTCGTCCGAAGTTACTCCGGGCTCACAGCATGAAATGATAGTTGAACTTGAAACGGTGCTTCTACTGTGTTTCACCGAGTCAGTGACGACATCGGAGGCCCTTAAAAATGCCGCTTAACCGGCGTATAAAGCCGGAAAAACCGCAAGCGAATAGTGCGTAGCGCGTCTGGCGCGTTTGATGATGAATGGTGTTCTCTTACCATATAGGAGACGCAGAGCCCCCGTTGTCCCCTATAGCATCGAAAAAGCAAAGCCAAGAAACTGAGATCATTGTCAAACATCTTTAAAACGTTAATCAAAGATATAGATTATACTTGGAGCACATAACATTAACGTCATTGTAACAAGCCGACACAGCAAGCTCCGAGTTTGGCGCGATAGCAAAAAAAGTGGGAGACAGGGATAAATATTTACCTGGTGCGGGGTGTAGGGGCTAGGTGCCGCCGCGTAGGGCTGCTGCGGCGGAGGGTAGCGGCAGGGCGGCGCGTAGGCCCACTGCTGCGCGCCGCCGCGGAACTGCGCGCCCGCGCTCGCCATGCGCCCCGCGCACGCGCTCACGGCCGCGCTCGCACTTGCGACCGTCACCGCGCCCACGCCCACGCCGTTCGCCGAACGACACCCGACGGTGTTCTGCAACACAATGCTCTTATCACCAACACAAAATGACACCAACACTCACAAAGCTCACTCCGCGGAGTACTTGTATTGTTTCACTGAGTGAGGAAGGATATCGGCGGCGTAAAAAGCCAGCAACACAACTGAAGCGCGGATTGTGTCGGAGTTGTAACAACATTTTTTTTATATAACGGAATCCAAACGAGCAGGAGACTCACCTAGGATACGCGGTCCACCCCTTGCTCCAGCTAGCCGCTTATGCGTTCATGGCCGATAATGAGAGTCATAAGTATAATAAGAGTCAAATTTAATAAAATAGACAAAAAATACATTAGGCAAGTAGATAGTCGAGATTCCAAAGTCTACAATTATATATTTTTTTATAGTTAGTATAGCGGACAGTGGAGCATGTGGTTCTCCTATATGGTAAGAGAACACCGTCGCCCATGAACAGCCGAGCCATCGTCCGCCATTGGCTGTATTGTCGGCTGTTTACGCCACTAATTGGCATTTTTAAAGGCCTCTAATATCCTCACTCACTCTGCGAAACGCAGCAGGTACAAGTACCGTTTCACGCTGAGTATTCTGTGAGCCCGTGGTATCACTTCGGAAGAGCCGGCCCAATTAGTGCGTTAGCATATGCTTTAGCATGGCACCCCCACGGGTGAAAAATTACTATATATTGCATTACATTCTTTTAAATATTAACGGTAATACTTTATGGAAGAGGAATGTATGTAGTAACATTATTTAGCGCCGCCCGCCACGATTACATAAGACCAGGAACCGTTATTTAATCTACACTATCTACCGGTGAGTATATAGACTTCTTGAATTATTGTATCGTGTAGTGAGTGAAGATATCGGAGGCCCGTGAAATTATATCGTGCATGCGGCGTAAAAAAGCACATACGTATGCGTTGCCGGCTTTTTTTGCCAAATTTAGGGATAGTTACGCTCTGTTTTGGAAGGTTCTCCAAGTCATATTTATTTAGAAATAGCTCTGCAGGCAGCAGATTCCATAGAGTGGTGAGCGCGGCACAAAATGCCTTAAAAACTCTCAGTTGTGAAACGACCCACATCGAGGTAATACGCATGAAAAGATATTCTGCCTCGATTTTCGATGATGAAATTCAGTTTCATGTATTTATCCGCACAGCTCAGAACATTCCCTGCGATAGGAACCAACGCATCTGTACGCAACGCCAGATTCAAGCTGATCGGAAAGGATCTTTTCATCGACAATTCGAGGGGCTCTACACTATGAAATATTTGTATTATATGTACATTATCATTTTTCTTATAATTTATACAAATAAATGAAACTGTAGTGTCTGCTTGTAATATTAAAATAACCGCTTTCTACTGCATGAATATGAATGTGCCTATATACGATACACATACCACAATATAATTATTTTATAATGTCTGTCTGTCTGTCTGTTTGTTCCTGCTAATCTCTGGAGCAGCTGGAACGACTCGAACGGCACTGGCAGCTGATGAAATAACTTTTTACACGCAAATAATACATAGTTTTGGATATAGCAACGTTCAACTTAAGTTGAGCTCTGTTTGATATTGTTGTGCATATTAAATAGGAATCAGTCAATCAATTGGATCGGCTTTTTGTTGCGTGTATGACATCTTAATAGTGTGTAAATTGGCCAAATTATTAAAAAATATCACGTAAGTCGGAGCCGGTATCAGCAAACGGTATCGCGTGTTATATGTGTTTTTACAGATTCCCGTGCCTAACACTGATAGCGTCACATTGCCGTTGACAGATGACTAAGAGATTGGCATCTCGGCTTTCTCAAATAACTGCATGCAGACAAGACTCGCTTGCAATTCAGACGATGTATTTCCACTCAACACAGACGTAGCTGGGCTGTAATTATTATTATCAAAGGCACATTTATTTCAATTTAAGTGTCTTTTTTATGGTATGGCGGACAATGGATGAGGTGGGTCTCCTATACAGTATGAGAATAACACCGCCTATAGAACACGGCGCCACAATCTGAGCTTGCTGTGTTCTCGACTTTTTACAACTAAGCGTGGTGATTTCAGTTAAAAAGAAATGAGCCAAGAAGTCCCTCCATAAGAAGTAAGAACGTGTTACCAGATGTACTTCGTGGCAATTTTCAAGCAAAAAGGAGTTCATTATGCGGAACACAGGATTTGTACTGTGTGAACTGTAATACCGGATAAACACGGTGAGTGAAGGATAAACACGGCGTAAAAAGCCGACAACACAATAAAAGCTCGCATCGTGGTGCGGTTGTCCATAAAAAGCTGCTGCTTATACCATAGAGCAGGACCTGCTCCGATGTCCGTTTTACCATACAAAATACAATGTACACTATAGTAAAAACTCTGATAACTTGATTTGGTATACGCACTCACGGAGAGGCGGTGTAAGCGGATTTTCGGCTTATCGCCTTACAAGACCATTTTTTACAGAAGCTAAGGAATAGTAGCAGCGATTTATACTTGGAGAAAATTGTCAACAAAGATTTGATCCCTTGGCTCTCGGGACGGGATTCCGTGACTCAAATTATTAAGTTGGGGATGTCCAAATTATTCATCAAATAATTCTAATATGAGGAGTGTTTTGGGCTTGGAGCGAGCTCATTTCGCAATCTTCGTGATAAAAACGAGTGAAATTAGAGAATAAATATAAAAGTTATGTAAATTGATTTTTAACAATCTCGTAAATTAGTGGTTTTATTTAGGTATGTACTAGATCACCCCAACCTCGCACGGATTTTTAAACATCAGAAATTAAATGAGCCGGCTTATCACGGACTCACAGAATACTCAGCATGAAATAAGTTTAATAAAGCTCTCTAAATTATTTGGAAATATAATAAAGCCTTCCTTGATAACTGGACTATCCAAGCCTGACAGGAAATTTTCAAATCGGGACCTGCGTGTCTTGAGATAAGCACGCTCAAACGCACAAACCTTCAGCATTATAATGTCAGCACAGATATGGACACGTACTACAAGGTTCTATTCGTATTCGGCATTTGAAAGGCCTTCCATTAATTCCTAATGGTCGCAATTATTACAACAAAAACGACAGAAAATCAAGTAACAATATGGTTCAGTGTATGCAATATAAAAACCATAACCAACAATTTAAACAAAAATAAACACAGAGAGAATACAGTATAAGTCTTCACAGATAACAGAGGAATCATATGGGGCAACAATAATAAGATATATACTTGGAAGGGCTTGACGGTTACGGGTGACCTGAACTCTAAATGACATAAATTGTGTCAAAAAGTCCATTGCAAAGAGTTGCACACAGAAACATACTTTGTATCCTACACGAATAATATAATATTTTGATTTTGAAAAGTCTAATTACCGACTTTCTTATGTTAGCGGTTTTCAGTGAAGGCTACATTCTGAACGCCTAGACAATTCTCTCTTGTTGCCTATTTTTGTATATTTTTAACGATTTAATTGAAAAAGAAATCGGAAAGATTACCTCCATCTGAAAAAGTTCTCAGAAGTTGATTTGTTCTGGTTTAAAAAACTTAATGTAGGTTTTAAATATTATCAGTTCTTTTTAATAGAAAAGTAGAGTTATTAAGAAGGCTAAGCGCTGGGCAGATATTAAGGATGCTTTTAAAGCGGCGCAGGTAAACCTCTCGAATTACCTTAAAGGTATTAACGGGCCACAACTCTGATATTATTCAGGGACCGCTGTACATATTACATTTTACTTCAAATTCCGTTCTTTAAGTCTTTAAGTGGTTTAATAAGTCTATCTTGCAGCGAGAGACATCGGATTCGAATCCCGGTTCGGAGAATTATAATTTAATTTTTAATTTATTCGGTCTCTGGAAGGGTTTGACGTTGCCGGACGTTTGTTTTAATACTGTCGCACCGGCGGGAGAGCCATGCATATGCGGACGGACTTATTGGGCCGGCTCGTCCAGAATTATACCGCAGACTCACAGAATATTCAGCGTGAAATGGAATTTGTACTTGAAACGGTGCTTCTACTGTGTTTCGCTGAGTGAGTGAGGATATCAGTGAATTTTAAAAATACCACTTTATCGCTGTAAAAAGCCGGTACAACAATCAATACGCGGACTGTAAATCAAGACGCACCAGCTCCGTTGTCAGCTATATCATAAAAATACTCGTGATCAAGCTGTGGTGGAAATGCCCATGAGCGTTGGAGCATTTGTCTTGCCACTTTTTTGTTATTATTAAATAAATAAAGAAATTATTTAATAAACTTATTTTAAAATTTCTTATATTTATTGATTTTGTTTTAAGTAATTACTAAATATAATTTTAATAACGACTAAATGGTATTGTTCCGTGAACACAAAAGAAACACTTAAGTTTCTTTCAGGCGCATTGATATATTTAATTGTTTGCAAAATAACTCAAAATATGCACTTTAATGCCGAAACTCAAAAGCATCAAGGTCACATCCGTGTAAGACAAACCCAAGATCAGCGGTACGGTATGGATTGAACCGCACTCCAAGCCAGGGAGGTGAGCGTCGCCTGCAATGAGCCAACTATGTGTAATTGTGCTAATCAGGCTAATGCATATACTTTCCTGTGTAACAGGCGATGTACGCGGCGCTGCATTGCACACTTGCTTCTGGACGAGCCGGTTCATTTTATTTCGCTTTTCGTTAGCGTTAATCATTTTAATATCTCGTTTATTTATGGCGCATTGAGTGCGTCATAAGTGTGCATTGGTGTGTCGAAAGCCGCGTTGCCATGGTAACGGTGGTACATTCTTATCATATACTTTTGTCTGTGCTGTTGATATTTTTAGGTTAGAAAGTATTAATATCTGCCTGACGGTTCATTATATGAGGTACTCACTAACGCCAAGTAGCAGAAATTGCACTAGTACGTATGTACATAGAAAGTTAGTTTGGTAGCATTTGAGGAATCAGCTGCCAGCATTGCAATCTCTTCTATGAAATCTTCTAAATCAATACGACTTGGGGACCTTCAAGAAAAGAGTGTGCATAGTCCTTAATGGCCGGCAACGCACCCGCTCTGCAGGGGCTAGGGGTCTGTCTCCTAGGTTGGTGGGTAAGAAAGTAGATAACGTCACTTTAAATCGTTGGTTGCGATGGCGTTAGTACATTCGAACTGTATGCTTCTGTATTCAGACTTTATTTTGTTAAAGTTAATATAATACCACTATCGCTATTAAAACATGCAGTTCGGTGGTAGAATGTTTGTGTTAGACTACTTTTAACGTTTAGGGGTATCAAACAGAGACAGTTATCTGACAGTAATTAGTTTGTCTGACGGATGGTGCTATTGGTGATTTTGAGTTGATATGACGTACATGTTTTGAGTTATTTTGCAATTACTTAAATCCTGAAGTAAATGTTCTAAATATTGTTTCTTTCCTTTTTATAGAGGAACATAATTTTATAGTTCTTTAAATTATATTTACTAATTATTTAATACAGTATTTTAGTCATATATACAACCTTTTCGAATGGAAATGATACTATTCCAATAGCTATTGAGAAGAGATCCGTTTTATTCTGAAGTGGTGTGAAGGCGTCGAAGGGACGGGACATAGCAAACATGGCCGCTGTCTAATAGAATATTGTCGTCTGAGCACTGACACAGATTATAGATTAAAAATCTTGAGCTCTAATCCTTAGAGGTTACGTTTTTGTTCTATGGAATATATCTTTCAAGAAATATACAAAAAATATCGTACATTGGCTAGCTTATTCAGTTATGTTTTACATTCCCTCATAGCAGTTATATGAAAGCATGAAGCTTCGAGGGGTTTGTAAGCTGTGGGTACCAGGTTCAATCCGCTTGGAAAGGCTTACCAGTGTGCGGGTGTCTTAATACTGTCTTTCCCATGGGAGAGTCAAGCTGTAAACGTATTGATTGGGCCAACTCGTTCGAAGTGATACCACGGGCTTACATAATACTAGTATTCAAAACTAGTAAGTGAGGATAACGAAGGCGCGTTTACAAATATAATTTCATGATCGATGTAAGTTGTGTTCATACAACCAAAGTGTTTATATAATTTCACTCGACACTACATCATAATATGACCACGCAGCCTGAATTACTCTCTTGTGCACCTGAATCGTGGGTTGAATATTAAACTCTGCTTAAATTGTACAGTGCAGAGGTAAGCTTGAAAATATATCAAAACTTTCGAAAGCATTCCGTATTCCAGTCACGATTCATTGGTTCCAATACGAAATAATATATAGAACGAAGTTAATTGCCAACTTTATTACAAATCTGAAGAAATACGCAGTACATCCTGTGTAACTCTGGTGTCTGTGGTGTCTGTTGTCAGACTACCATAACTACTTGACAGATTTTTATGAATTTTTTTGTGCATATTAGGTACCTACATCTGAGAATTAGACAACATTTAGTTTTCAAACCCCTAAGTCAGGCAACCCCTATAGAATTAAAGGCAGCTAAACGCCACAGAGTCTCAAAACTAGTTAACTACACCTAGTTTAAGTCCGTTGGCCACACTTTAAGCAGATTAATTTTACCAATAAATGTAGCTGGAAACCCTAGTTAAAAAGCAATTTTAGTAATGTTCACATTCTGTACAAGTTGGTTCTAAAATATATAATACGTTAGCTGCCTTTGCTAAGATTGGGAGAACTTATTTTTTGATCTATAATACCTTTGAAAAATACATCCATCATTAAATCTTTGATCCATCTACCAGCTACTTTTATTTTTTTTTAAATACTTGCCAGGGTCTGCTTTTTATATTATAGCGGGTTATTACCCGCCTGTCCTATTGAACAGGCAGATTTTCTCTATGATGAGACATCAGCGCCGCCCATGGACAACCGCTCCACAAGCCGCGCTGTTGTAGTAGTACTTGTGTTGCTGGCTTTTTACGCCGCTTAAGTAGTACAATTTCAAGGGACTCCGATACTCTCACTCATTAGGCGAAACAGTGTACATACCGTGTCGCGCTGATTACTCTTTGAGCAAGCATGTTTCTAGTTAGTATTTACTTACCTATACAATCAACAACAGTAAAAGGTATCACTTAATACCATAAAGTGGTAAAAGAAAGGGGAGCAGCGCTCGGCTGTATCCCCGGCGTAAGTGGAGCGCCACATGAACACACAAATTTAATTTTAAAAAGTTAACCCGAAATTGCTCTCGACTGTAGAAATTTAGCATAACTCTTATTTCCTTTATTAAGGGAGATTGAATTGAGACGGTCGCCGCTCGACGGCTTTATTTCTGAGGAACATTTAATGTTGACACTGAAGAGAGCGGAGAGGTAATAAACTTCGTTCATAAGGATTGAGTGCTCCGATGGCCAGGCCTGTTTGAGCGGCGATTTTACAACTACTAAAATGGGATTTAACCGATTCGTCTCCTATGATTCGTTCTTCGTTTTATTCTTAAATACAAATTCAAAAACGATATTCCTTATTTCTCTTTAAACTTATATATATTTTAAATATTCTGCTCATTAAGTACGCTACTTGACACCAGCGATCTCCTACCTATTTCAGCTGTAAATTCATAGAAATTCAAGAACATTTTGAACGGGCCTCTTAAAGAAAAACACAGTAAAAAATTCAGATTAGGTATTTATTTTAGTTCGTATTATCATTTAGTGTGGTCGAGATATGACACTCCTGAAAATATTTTTTTTAAGAACGACTGTTAGCCAGAATGAGCTTGCGACCGTGTGTGGTTTCAGCGCCTTAGTGTGGTCGGGAAAGAAACTATCCAGAGTCCTCTTTCTCAGCAATCACTTCGGCCACTTGCCCAGGACCCCGCGGTCGATACGGGCCCCATCGGACTGATCTCGTTTATCTATTTTTTTGTCTATTATAATAGAATAGTATTCTGTGAGGGCCTCCATTATCCTAATATGCCCAAGGCCTCCAACGGGCTGCTCTGAAGAGATATCTTGTACTTAGCTTGGTGAAATGAAAAGGCTGATAAAATCTAGGCCGCAATAATAATAATAAATTGTCAAAAATAACCCGTGGGAGAGCCATTCTGAAGCCTATTCTTCCGCACTATTTGTGAAGGCTTGTGCGAAGTGATAATACCACGGGCTCACAGAATAGTCAGCGTGAAATGTTAGTTGTACTTGAAACGGTGCTTCTACTGTGTTTCTCTGACTGAGTGAGGATATCGGAGGCCTTTAATAATGACGCGTAAGTGGCGTAAAAAGCTGGCAACACAACTAATGCGCGGATAATGTCGCGGTTGTGTATGGGCGGCGGTGTCCTCCTAACATATTGAAGACCAACCTGCTCCGTTGTCCGCTATACAATAAAAAAATAAATAATAGTTAATTAGAAGAGATATCAGAGCACCGCGCTAACCATGTGGTAACGGCGTTGAATAAACAGACGTCCAGTTAGCAGACCTTCACTCAGACATAAGTTAAACACTCGAGATCGAATTACGTTGGAAGTAGAGGTGGTAATGGAGCAGGCGATAGTCGAGGTGAGGTCAATCCGCCGCAAATTAGAACGCGTCGCAGACATTTCAACCAACCCTGCCAAGGGCTGACCCATTCTAAATAATCGCAATTCTTTTTATACTATAGCTAACAACAGAGAAGCGGGTCTTTTCTAATGGAAATGCCTTGAAGGACTTTGTTCTTGCCGAAATGCAAGAACAAGGCGTGTTTAGCCCGTCTTGTTCTTGCGCCAATACACCTGGTATTGGTCTTGGTATTGCGCTCCCAGTCTTGGTCGTGCTCTTGCAGAAAGAGTCTTGCAAATCTTAGTCACTTTAAAGTTCTTTATTAAACTTCAGATGTTTTTCATTCGCTAAGTAAGTTTAAGGTATTAGTCGTAGTGCGCATAGGTCCAGTCTTTCGTGTTCTTTAATACAGGTTGTTGCGTCGCATTGAGTCCTTAAGCGAACCCTAGACGGTATACTCCGATCTGTCATACCTACCTACTCTGTGAAACGGCGCTCAGACCGTGCTGCAAGGCACACGAGTCTTGCATAAGTCTTACACGGTCAGTCTTTGTTTTGCTAAAATTAAACGGTCTTGTTCTTGCATTTGTAGGTACAAGACATTATTGCAAGACTGAAATTGGGCAATACCAATGGTAAGAGGTTAACACCGCCCATGGACAGCCGCACATAGTCCACGTTTTGGTTCTATTGCCAATTTATTAGCCGTTTAAGTGGTACAAGTTGACCTTCGGTAGCCTTACTCATTCTACAAAACACACACGTGATTTTGTAATACATATATGTGATTCTTGTATAAATTAAAGATTAATATTATTCACAAGTAAGACATTATATGATAAACATACTAATCACATAATAAATTAATTGAATTGTAGGAGAGACATACTGTTTAAGCAAACTCTGCTATGGTAAGAGATCATCTCCTACAACCGCTCCATAATCCGGGTTTAGGTTCTGTTGCTTTTTACGCCGCTTTAACGGCGCTAAACTTATACCATATAATAATACGGTATAAGTTTTCAATACGTTAAGAATAAATAAATTCTTAGTTAACAGCAGAGCAAATTTATTCAATTAG